>JALPQI010005823.1:0-59102 GCA_025490895.1 Thaumatotibia leucotreta | reverse complement strand
TATTCTCTAACGAAAAACAGCGACGAACTCGCCCACAACCTTGCTCACAGCCTCGATTCCTAATGTCAAATAAAACAGCTACGATTTTAGACAAGGCTGTCTCGACGTCGAGCTCGTTGACGAACGCAGCGTCGAATGTGTGAATAAGAGAATAGCATAGCTGCAAGGCGGTGGCAACTGACAGGTTACTGCTGGTCTCCTGTTCGTTGCCGCCGCGCCGCGATTTGGGCTCCACTTTTCACTTACGATCAGCTATGCTATTCTCTTATTTACACATTCGACGCTGCGTTCGTCAACGAGCTAGACGTCGAGACAGCCTTGTCTAAAATCCTAGCTATTTTATTTGACATTAGGAATCGAGGCTGTGAGCGAGGTTGTGGGCGAGTTCGTCGCTGTTTTTCGTTAGAGAATACGATGTTCGTACATTAAAAGTCAAACTCTCGACGTAGTGTAATTCCAGCTCACGCCGCATTCGTCGCCGCCGAGCACTAGTGTCGTTTAAAGTACATTAGTGAATACCATTTTTAGGCTCGTCGCTGCCGCAACGCTGACACAGCGCTGACAGCAAGGCGGTTTCCTTAGTGAATAACACTGCAGGTGGAGTGGAGCCACTTTGTTGTGCCAATATAAAAAAAAATCAAGTAAACGAAATACTTCTACGTTACTTGCTTAGTTATCTTTTACTTTCTCGATTAAGTCTGGATACTTGAAAAATTTTAGAGTCAAAGTGCTACGGTCTACTCTGATACCAGATTTATTTCATACGCAGAATTTTAAACCATCTAATCGATTTTCTAACATTGATTTTTAGTATATTTGGAAAATAATAATTGCACTAAAAGTTGAAAAATTGACAAGATAAGACTCAGCTTATTCTGTTTTAATTTTCAAGTATTTTTGGAAAGAATAAATTTTTAACGGAAAAAATGCAACTTTAAAATGCGATTTCAAATGTTGCAAAAAGCAAATAGTTTGATGAAGTCAGGCTTATTAAGTGATACAAACTAAATTGAATAATTTATGGATAATTTTATGAAACAAAAGATTGTTCTACCTTTTAAAAACGCAATAAGTACTCATCGGTTACAATAAATTATACCAAATATAGAGCCCGCAGTCCTTGAATCTACAAAATAGTACTTATACTACTTGTAGTAAGTAGATAATTATACGGAGTTATCTTACAAAACCAGAATAGAAAGATGGTTGAGCTAAAAATAATTAAAAACTTGAAATGACCGCAATGATACGGTCCGGGCACATTATCGCCCGCTGCCGCTTATGAAACGCTTATGGGTAAGGCCGCGGATTTTGACGAATTCGGAGCTTAAAATTTGTCTTGCTCATAAAAAAAAACTGATAACATCTAGAGAACTCTGATCAATTTTAAAATATTCCCCTATGCTCAGTTACATGTAATCAAATGAAATAGCTAATTTAGCTCTTTATTTAAAATTAATAAATAAATATTTCTGCCAAAAACGTAACGAAAGTCGAGTAATTTTTTCGACTACGAGTACTTAAAACCTTTTTTTTTAATATTATTAGACTTGTAAGCATTAAATGTTTGTTTTTAAACCAAATTATAATGATAAACGATTACTTTGTTCATTAAGGACTTATGATATGTGAACAATTTTACTGTTTTCTTTCCCTTTACTTTTTGGGTCACCAATTCCAAACTTACGTTACGATACTTTCGTAACGCTTTTTTAAGGTCATATTTAAGCCAATGTTGGTAGAAATTTGTTTATCGACACTAGCAACTCTTATTCTAGTAGGGCGACACCCATAAGCACACTCACTCCCATTAATTCGTTAACAAATGGTTGTCACAGTGCACGCGGCGAAAGGTTTAGCAAAAAACGTCTAAAGTGGTAGTGTGATTTTCACGGTAAGTAGTGATTATTATTAAACGGCTGTTTTTTCATACGAAAGGGTTTAGTTTTAAACGTCAGTAGCATGTACTATTATGTTCAGATTGCAATTATTTACCAAGATAATCACCCTTTTTTTCAAATATACGTTACACTTGTGTTACGAATACGTTACATTTTTACAAAACGTAACGTATTTTTATGTTACGTAACGAAAATATGTGGTAAAGGGAAGTGGACACAGAAATTTACTAATTAAAATGAGTTTTATTAGATTTTGAATGACGGCATACTGTAACAAGTGTTTGCGAAACAAATCAAATTATTTTGTTATTTAGGTATTTTGATTTGCGTTTTTAGAAGTAATCAGCTTTTTCCAGTGGGTAATTTTACCCCCCTAGGGCTAATGAAATACAGTATAATTATTAACGCGTTTATTAGTGTTCGACGAAATCGACATACGTATAGCAAATGCTTGGAAAAGTTATTGGAGACTCAAAGAAGTAATGAAAAATACTGAAGTAAGTATGTCTTTAAAAAAGAAGCTATATAATACCTGCGTAAGTTAAGTCTGTGGCAGGAAGCTTATGGTCCAGGATAGCGCAAAACCGCGTAAAATGGAAGGAAATGGAGGAGGCCTTTGCCAGGTTTGGCACACAGACAAGGTTGCCGATGTCAGAATAATTATCTAAAATTTGTAAAACGTATTTATATTGTAAAACTTGTCTGAATAAAAGGCTATTATTATTATTATTAGTGTTCATTAATAACAGTGCATTTTCCGTTTAAGCATTTATGGTGATTTATTTTAGTTTATTTAGTTCCAAAGATTAAAACATTTGTAAATACTGTTAATTTAAGTAATTACTAAATTACATTACATGGTTTGATTATATTTTATTAAAACAAGTATTTAGCGATAAAAATATGTTTTTTTTTAACGACCTTTATTTAATCCCAGTATGAGCTGAGCTTTATAGTAACTTTCGTTGCGTTTTATAGTAACGTAACGTATTTTTTTTATGTTATGTCTGTGTCACATTCGTCAAAATCCGCGGCCTTACCCTTATAAAATAAAACTTCAACACTTTGAGTAATGCTGAGACTATATTTTTATACCACTTTTTCACTCTTACAATATTTTAAACTTTAATCACTATAATTTATGATTTATAAATTAGGATACTTCGACGATTTACAACTACTTAAATAAGATTTACCTTGTTGCCTCGCGTATTTTGAAGTTTAATCCTTTAAAATAGTTTAGATATTAATGCTGCATATTTAGGTTATTACTAGCAATATTTAGGTTAAATACTAAAAATAATATGTAAAAACAGTGTTTCTTTTTCGCCTACAAACTGCTATGCAGTTTGGCGAAGATTTAAATAGATTTTTTGTAATGAGTCTTTTGAATTAAATAAAAAAAAAAACCAGCTGACCTTATTTCCAAGGAACATTCGTTTTTATACCCTCGTTTCCAACATGAGTATAAGTCGACAGAAAACACGATACCGGTGTTGCCGCAATACAAAATCAAATAACCCTATTTTATAAAATAATTAGCAAAAATCATGACCTTATTACCTATATCTCGCTTGGTTATAGTACTGTTTGACGAACGTTAACTTGCATTCTTGTATGGCAATGTTTATTCGCTGAGCGAAATAGTGACCAACTTTCTAGTCACCAGTGGCATCTATTAGGCATGAGGCTATATCTTTGAATAGCCGTCATATAGCACAACACAAATCTTTTCAGCTTAATAATTATGGGACTAGATCGATTTGTGTACCCTTGTTCCATATTTCAAAATCAAAGTCAAATTATTCGTTATTCAAATTCGAATAGCAACGAACTCTTTTGAGTGGTCTAAGTAATACATAAAATTAAAAATACTTCCGGTTCTAACGCTACACCACTGATCCGAGAAGAACCAGTAAGAAACTTGGCGGGACTTGTTTTTTTTTTTAAACAATAGGTACGGTACATCTTACAACTGACGTGCATTAAAAAAAGCTAAAACATAAAATTGATTTTAAATAAATTGTGCTTTGGTGCCGTGTGGTGATGGCAGTAAGAATACATTTGTCACCACCCCAACTCCTCCTGCGGGTGTCGTAAGAGTCGACTAAGGGATTGAAGTGTCACTTACCATTATTTGCTAAAAGATTGATGATGGGCAGCAGCGTCATCATAGTGGACACATTACTGCGATTGCCAATCCGCGTGCCCAGCGTGGCGATTATGGGCATTTACCTCCTAATGCGTCTATACGCATAGTTAATAGGAGAGGCTTATAGGTCGCGCAGTGGACTATCATAGGCTGATGATTAATAAATTTATAAGCACAAGCGAAGCGATTGGAAAATGTACTCAGACCCTAAACTCCATACAAATGACAACTGGTTTATCGATACCCAATTAGGAGACTCGCCTTAGGCTCTACTGCATATTTACGCACTAGGCCAGAAAATACTTTGTCGTTTTACATTACTGGACAGGTTAATGAGCTTTAAGCGTTTATTTTATTATTAATTGATTGTAAATGAGTTACATTTTATGGTAGATCGTTATTGAATTTGACTATTTTGAGACGAATTGTGGCCACCAGTGAGTTTTGATTAATAGGTGTATAATATGAGAATGATCAACGGAATTCTATTTTAATTCTTATGAAATTCTATTTTATTTTTATTGAATTTGATGTTCAATTGAGTACAGGGTGTTTTTCTTCATTTGCTTCTAATTTAAGGGAAGCTTATTTAGGTCAAATATAATTAATTTCACTAAGAAACTAGTGTCTTAACTCTTACTGTTATTGAGTTGTTAAAAAAATAAGTTTAATTACTAAACAAGTGTATTGCAACCTTTATTACATTCAAATGTTACTTATTTTGACATTAACCGCCTGAGATTAACTTTTATGTTATTATTTACCCTAAACTTGGCAGAATTTAAAAAAATCGTGCGTTCTAGCCTTCTAGCCTCCTCGCCGCTGTGTAGAGCAAAAATTTCCGTCTTTAAAAAATACAAAAAGTGGGTCAAAAAGTATGTATCTTTAAAGATACACTGCCAAGTTAAGGGTTGGTTCTCTCACACTAACTATTTCATTTATTATGCATTGTATAAAAACGTAAAAAAAATCGTGCACATGCTATTGCTACAAATTTATGACTTTTAGTTTTCTCATAGATGCCATTGTCAGAACTGGACCAAATTATAATAGGACCAATCGGTGAGCAATGAGCATCAGCTATCGAATACAAAAAAAATACATCAAAATCAAGTACCATGTAATAGGAGAAGCATAGGTCCAGCAATGAACTGAAAAAGACCTGGGGGGTTACCATGATGTACAGTCAGCTGCAGAGATAAGTAGACCCCCTTGCATACAAATTTGTATGCAAGGGGGTGTACTTATCTCTGCAGCTGACTGTACCAATGCGATTCAGTTTACGTCGAAAGGGACAAGGCTATATGAGTCGTAGACATGTGTCCCTTTCGCTGAACCTAAACTGCAATGACATTTTTAAATATGTAGTTTGTTTTGTTCCGAAATAATTGGACTTTTTGTGTTCTATCCCGTTCCCTGTTCCTTAAGGTGCATTTAGACCAAACGAGTTAGAATAGCGTATGCTTGTTTGGTCTGAATGCACTTTTAGAATGTAACTGCACTTGCACTATTGTGTTAGTGTTACTTTTTGTTTTTTAAACGGTTTTATTTTTAAATATTAGATGTCATAGACCTAAGCCGCGTGAGGACGTGGGTTCAAAATGTTCAAATCCCACCTCCGCCGTTGGAAAACTTATTATTTGTTCTTTGGTATTTTAATATTTATATACAGTATTGTTACTACTTAAGAAAATACAATTCAAGAAATATTTAATGAAACAATTTGAGTTGCTCCACAAAATAAACTTTATTTTCTTTAAATTAGCTTCCTAGTGCTACCGCCAAGTCCCGTAACCTGTTCCACTCGCCGGCCTATTACCTATAATTCCTGCTTATTACCAATATTTTTCTCTTCGACTGAACTGGTCATTTGCTGTGATTACCTTGCAGTTAGAGTACCGGCACTATTCTACATTTTTTACTGGACGGGTTTTTCTTGTTGTGTGAAAAGTTTTTGCACGGCTTGAATAGCAAAAAATGAGTTTTTGCTGTTTGTGTGAGAAATTATATGAACACAAGTAGTATTCGCTGGCCGATACGATAAAAGGATACTTTCATTTTAATATACGATACGATAAAAGGATACTTTCATTTTAATATACGATACGATAAAAGGACACTTTCATTTTACAGTGAACAGCCAGCCTAGCCAAGACGCCATTTTGAAATCGTGTACGACAAGTGATTCGTAATAAATGTATGAGAATGACAGATTTTGAACGAAAAGTCACGTAGCCCTTTCTATACATTATTATGGCCTCTCTTTATTATTATACCGCTTATAGTTTATAACAATAACACAAAAATAAAGTTTTGATTGAAATTTAATTCTTGTTGGTACAAATTTGACTGCTATTCGGCTTCTTTGATCTGACCCTATGTGGGTGTCCATAAAAGTGTATGGCGTAGGCGACTTTTAACAGTTTAACGATGAGTATGATGAAGGAAGAAAATGTCTTTGTTGCACGACACCGTAATAATCCTTGTTGATACCTATGTCCCAGTGAAAAGCAATTAACCAATAGTAATCATAATCAATAAGATTACAATTGGCTACAGTAATCATAGCTGATAGTAGTAACGGAGACTTAGCAATTACCTTGCTTCACAACAATAAGTTCTGCCAATTACCTGTTTTGCAAATATACCTTTTTTTAAATACAAGTATGAAATCCAAACCAGTTTCTCTGCAATTTTTTTATCACACATGGTTTTGCGTAATTCCAACAACAAACGAATAAATTTGGTTTTATTAACTAAAAAAAAATTCTGTTACATTTTTGAACGAACTTGGACCTTCGAAACTTAGCGCCATTCTTACATGCGACTTTACATTTGTTTATCGAATTTTGTTGTGCCTTTAGATCTCATATAATACGTTGTATTTGGACTTAAGTCGTTTTAGGTCTCAAATTGTCCGTTACTAATAAACTTTTAGTTTAATTGCCGAAACATTGATTCAGATTGTGCGTTTACAATTTTGTTACGGTATTTTGATAATTACGGCCGTATAAGTGGAAAATCTGTTGTTGGTAAATGGTTTGGGTCAATTTTCCTTGTAACTGATTTATATAATACAGGGTGTTTGATTAGCTAGTGAAAACTATAGTACATTGTGCATCAAGGGAGGTAAGTACGGAATTATTAACGAGAGTGTTAGAAGCCCGGCGCCGTCAGGCCGTCAAACTTATTTTTTGGTTGGCAAGTGTGATGAAAAAAAATTGTATGCATCACGGTCGGTAAGCGGAATACTAACTCGAGTCATAAAAGCCCTCCGCCTAACGGCGTCGGGCGTCTAACACTCTCGTTAGAAGTTCCGTACTTACCTCCCTTGATGCACAATGTACTACTTATTGCTGCATAGGTGGCTAAAATAGAAGGACTTGTGACAACATCGTGAACTAAAACTTGTAAAAAAAATCTTATTTTACGCAAAAAATGACTACGACAATGTGGCAACAATTCTCAAAGCATCTAAATTCTAAATGCGCTAAAACTTTCTAATTTCATTAATCATAATTAAAGCTACATTTTGCTTAAAACAAAAAACATGAACATGGAAATAAAAGATGGCTGCCATGATAATTCTATTATTTGCTGTTGGATGCAAATGTGATGTGTACCTCTTTTGTGTTACTATAATAGGTTTACTGGGTCAAAGATTATATCTTAATTATTTAATTCGCTTACACAGTTGGAGTAGGTTAGTTTTGAACTTTATAAAAGGTATTACGATCTAGTTGTTTCCAAATTTAGATAGCTACTATACTTACAAGGTGCTTGCGAGGAAACCGAAAGAAATTAATGCTGAATTCTTGAGCATATTTAGAGTATTTAATGTTACATAAAATTTCCTGGATTTAGCTTGGTTCCAGAGATAAATAACCTTTTTTCGAAAAAAAGTTTTTCGACGTAACTCGTCATAAAACTTCTTTTTGATTACAATGCTACCATAATGTGTTCTAATTTTACGACACCTTTTGCCTGACAATCAAAAAATAAGAATAGACTTGACGAAAAAACCTGTCCCTAAAAAAATCATAAAAAAATTTGTTGTTATGATAAAAAGTATTGAAAATGAAATAAAACTATGAAAACGGATAAACTCGCGTATATTAACTAATTTTAACTTCATTCCGACGCTTCGAACACTTTACAGGGTTCGTGGTCTGCGGATGACTGTGGCAGACCACGAACCCTGTAAAGTGTTCGAAACGTCGGAATGAAGTTAAAATTAGTTAATATATGCGAGTTTATCCGTTTTCATAGTTTTATTTCATGAGTAATCCTCGCGGTAACCGAAGAAAATATTAAGTATTGAAAATGTTAAAAAAGAAAAAAAAAAAGAAAAAAAAATGTTTTTGGCGAATTTGACATTAGGTCTCGTAAAATTATTTGTTTATTTTGATGTCTAGAATGCATAGTTAAAATCTTTCGGTTTCTTTTAGATAGTCGGGGTACATACCATACAGGGTAATTTTTATTCACCGGCCAAACTTTAGAGGGTTCATTCTGAGGTCATATTGATGAACTTTTACTACGAAATCCGATTCGAGAAAAAAAATGATGTTCATTACAGATTAAAACTCTAGATAAGGCAGAAAATGGATCAAAATTCTTTTCGTTGTCTTGTTTCATACCACTCTGTCACGCTTCTAGTTGCTGCCTCGACTCAGTATATAAAAAAAAATCCGGTGCACTTGTATTTCTTTTTCACGCTAGATTTTAATCCATACATCAAAAATAGGAAACAAAACATCATCTCATACAAAAATCACAACTGTGTCACGTTTTTTAGGGACATAAAATAAGCTAAGAAAAGAATTTTGACCCAAACATGGAACATCAATTTTTTTTCTAGAATCTGATGTCCGTCCCATAGTAAAAGTTCATCAACATACCTCAGAATTAACCTATACAGGGTGCTTAGCCAAGTTGCCAATCGCTAGCGCTTGCTAGCGCATCGCAGTGTTCCCTCTTTGTCGCACTAATATGAAGGAGTGACAGAGAGGGAAAACTACGATGCGCTAGCAAGCGCTAGCGATTGGCAACTTGGCTAAGCACCCTGGTATTACCCTGTATAAATTTACAGTGCCAGCAACTTCCATTTTTAACCGACTTCGAAAAAATAAGTCTCATTTTATTAATCTATTTAAGTAGCATGTGAATCGATCACATCCTCAATCGTTATTTCCATAACCCTAGTAACTGTATTTCAGGGCCTAGCCTAACACCGCGAAAATCAAAATTCCTACATTTCGAGGATTTTTCTCTGTCACACCAACGAAGGCGTCATTAGATTGAGAGAGACATCCTCGAAAGGACCATGGGCAGATTTGTATGGAGAGTGGACCAAAAACCAACAGAGCTGAAAGTTGTATCATTAAATAGGTATTTACATTTATTTTATTTTATTATATGGGTACCATGTTCAATTCCATTGCAAAACGGATATATTTGTATTTTCATCAGAGTAAATACTATAATGATTGGTGTGTGGACGACGGTGATTTACTTAGGGAGTACTCAGCAGAACGCCTTACTCATATAAAAGTATCCAATGGAATTCAACTTTGGACCTATAGAATGAAATAAAGTACGTAAGAAGACCTTTTTAATGACACTACTCCCAGCTCTGTTGGTTTTTGATCCATTTTGACGCATAGTCTTTTATGAATTTAGTTTTTCGCGATAGGGCCGCTGTTCACAACTAGCGATTTACTTGGGCGATTTCTATACAAAAACTGCACGCGGCGATATCGACGCGAGTTCGCCGCGTGCAATTTTAACCCTTAAATGCATGGTGTACGATATATCGTACATAACCAAAACATAGTTGGTGTTTGAAAACTAGATATGCATATTAAGTTCATAAGGTTAATTTTGCAAGGAAATTTAATGAACTTTCAAATCTATTACTGATTCGTTGGCGTAACTGTATAAAAAAAAACTTACATTTGTGTTTCTAAGCAAGATGGCGAAAATTTGTTTTCGTTGCGTGTGTTTAGCGGGTTTTAACTAAGTAAGAAATTAATTTTTTACTGGAATTTTGTAATTCATACCATAACGATTTTACGATTTAATTACTTTTCAGTCAAAAAGTAATAATATTTGAATGTTTTATCATGCACGATTTAGCAAAAAATGATGTATGATGTTTGACGAAATTTTGATTAGTAGTACAATTTCCACCGAAAATATGTCCACAGATTTTTTTTTCTATTTTTCTCGTGCTTGCGACGCCATTAGGTATCTATGCACATTTCGTTTTTGGAACGAAAAGAAAAAGTCATGCATTTAAGGGTTAAATAAAAATTGCTTTTAAATCACCCAAGAGAATCGCTAGTGTGAACAGGCCCTTAATGTATCTCATCCGCACTTATAGCAAATGGGCGAAAAAACTGCGACGTAAATAGCGGAAATGTTCGCGTACCTATGTAGTTTTTATTACTAGTTATTTTTTAATCCTTTAGATTAATTCAGTTCTCTAATTAACCGTCGGTGAAAAAATAAGTCTCATTTTATAAATTAATTTATGAAGTATGGGAATGGATCATTAATCCTGAATCGATGTTTTGTACATTTCTAGTTTTTTTTTAGTTATGTGACGAAGGAACTGAGGCCCATGGACATAGTGACCAAAAAATCGCTTATGCGCTGCCTGCCCTGAGGACTTAGATGGATTGCTTCTATGCCAGTAATTACACCGGCTATCTTACCCCCGAACCGGAACACAGTACTAACTATTTAGCGGCACGTTAACGGGTAAGACGGTGGTAGCTATCCGGGCGGACCCTGCACGAGGTCCTACCACCAGCAAAAAGATGCACTCTATTAAAAAGTCCACCGATGTCGGCACCGACGAATACAGTTTTATTTCTGGGCTAAAGAATGACTCAAAAATATATCAGTACATTGTGGATCAAGGGAGGTAAGTACGGAATTACTAACGAGAGTGTCAACTGGCTTTTAATGACTCGAGTCGAATACTAATGCCGCTTACTGACCGTGATGCATACAATGTTTTTCATCACACTTGCGGACAAAAAAATAATTTTTAAGGCATAATATTATTAAATGATGGTACAGAGTACAGACTGTTACTCCCGCTACACAGGCAAGCAATGGCGCGCTTAGGCAGCAAGTGTGATGAAATAAATAGTACATTTTGATACCAATGCAAAAAAAGAAGTTTTTACACGTGTATCGAACGACTTTTTTCATAACAAGTGCCTTAAAAAGAGAAATTAACACACGCGAAGCGTGCGCAACGTTTACTTTTCCGCACTAGTTAGAAAATAGTACATTGTGCATCAAGGGAGGTAAGTAGGGAATTACTAACGAGAGTGTTAGAAGCCCGACGCCGTTAGGCGGAGGGCTTTTATGACTCGAGTTAGTATTCCGCTTACCGACCGTGATGCATACAATGTTTTTCATCACACTTGCCGACAAAAAAATAAGTTTTATGACATAACATTATTAAATGACGTACTGACATTTCTATTACTCCCCAGGGAATTTCACTTTTCTATTACTCCCGCTACGCAAGCAAGCAATGGCGCGCTTAGACAGCAAATGCGATAAAAAGGTATATTAACGACAAATAACTCGGAAAAAAATTCGAATTATAGGTATATACACGAGTTTCAACGGGACAGGCCATGGAATGCTCCAGAAACTGGTACCTACGCGGTATATTTCACTCACACTTATGCATTCTATGTGAGAAAACTGCTTCTTTATGGAACGCAGTCAATAGCGGAAATCGTCACATTTAAACTCGTAGCGCTAATCAAGGTTCATAGAGTCATAGAGTAATTGGATACAGAGTGTTCACGCTATCACATCATCAGCCTATGATAGTCCACTGCTGGACGTAGGCCTTTCATATTAACTATGCGTATAAACGCATTAGGAGGTAAATACCCATAATCGCCACGCTGGGCAAGCGGATTGGCGATCGCAGTAATGTGTTCTGTATGATGACGCTGCTGCCCATCATCAATCTTTTATCAAATAATGGTCAGTGACACTTCAATCCCTTATTCGACTCTTACGACACCCGCAGGAGGAGTTAGGGTGGTGACAAATGTATTCTTATTGCCGTCACCACACGGCTGCACGGTTCAAGTCATACACGACTAAAAATGTATTACGTATTAGAATATTTCCTACCTTCCATTGCTTCTATATGCATAGTTAATAGGAGAGTTTGCGTTTGCCCAGCGTGGCGATTATGGGCATTTACCTCCTAATGCGTATAGCATAGTTAATAAGAGAGGCCTACAACCAGCAGTGGACTATTATAGGCTGTATATGTGATGTGATGACATATCTACACCCAAACAATGTAAGTTCAAGATTCCGATATAATTAGGTAATAAAACTGGATACATATTTCAAATTCAAATTCAAATTCAAAATTCAAATTCAAATAATTTATTGTATGAAAGTGAGTAGTAATAAAGGGTGTACAGTAGTTTTGTAGTTCTTCACAATCAGCCAGTATATGGCGCACAATAGATTTTCATTACATGTCATTGGATAAAATTTTAATGTCAATATATAAATAAATATAATGTCAATATATTTTTCAATAGTATTCGTATTTTTCTTAAATAAATTATTCCTATGTGTCAGTTTTGAAATTTTGTTCAAGTTTTGCACCCATAGTGCCCATCCCTATATGGATTAAACGCTCTATGATATGTTTACTCTATGATGCAACATACCACGGAGAAAAAACTAGTCTATCCTTCCGCCTATCGGCTATGTCTGTGACCCTTGCGTCACTACACTTAACTAGTAAATTAGAGGTCTATTTAATTTGGACTGGTTTTGAATAGTCCAGTATTTGTTGAGCTGTGAAGATTACATTAAGATGTGGTAATACGTACATACGTCAGCCGTGTGGTGACGGCAGTAAGAATACATTTCTCACCACCCCTATGGACTATTATAGGCTGATAAATACCATCTAATTTGTTATGTTTGAGTTTTATTTCGCATGTTTCCTCGCTTTAGTATGGTGAAAAATGTTGTGTTTCACTCGGCAGCAAAGCTTGTTCAACTCTCGTGCCTTAAAACCCTCGCATCGCTCAAGATTCCATTTTATTCATTATATTATTCGCTTGCTCGGGTTTCAATATATACACGAGAGTTAAACAATCACTTTGCTCCCTAGTAAAACAAATAACTATTATAGAGCCAAGCCATTATTAATTTTATTTCTTTGAAATTAAGCTAATTTCAAACCATTCCATACTTACGTAACTTCCTCTTAAAGAAAGATCATCTAAAAATGGCAACACACGATTCCACACATAAGGTCTATCAAAACTGGACCACTCTTATAAATTCCATTAAAATCTGAGCTCTAATGCAATAGAAAATGTTGGTAGAAAGAGGCCAGGCTAAGATGGTCACGTTGGGCTTTTTTTTAGGGGTCAACAATCTGGTGTGAGCGAGACGACCTTATCAATTATCGATGGGATGTTGGTGCTATTTGAGATACGGGGTGTTTTAAGTTTGTCAAAGATATATCGATTTATTTGTTTTCATCACACTTGCTTTCTAAGATAAGATAAGATATATTTATTTGCAGAAAAAGGGTTAGTTACATGTCTTAACATTATACTTAAATATTTATCAAATGGGTTACTCACGTAATTTAAGTCGATAATTGTCTTGTCTAAATGGATACTAAACATGTCGAACAATTATCGACTTAAATTACGTGAGTAACTCGTTTGATAAATATTTATGTTTGAGTCTCACGTTAGTCACATTTCTATAAGACAATTATATAAGTCTTAACATTAGGTTAGATATAGTTCCACCTTTTCCACCTAAACATTGCTTGCAAGCATCGCGGGAGTTTTAGAACAGTGAAATTCCCTCGGCAGTTATAGAAATGTTATTACGTCATTTAATTTTTTTTTGTCTGCAAGTGTGATGAAAAACATTGTATGCATCATGGTATGTAAGCGGAATACTAACTCGAGTCATTTAAAGCCTCACTCTTGTTAGTAATACCGTCCTTACCTCACTAGATGCACGTCAAGCTCGCTCGCCCCAAGCCCACATATAACTACACCTATAATAATAGCTCTGCGGTCCTACCGCGAAAAACGAAATTCGTAAATTTCGAGGATTTGTCTCTCTCCCTCTAATGACGCCTTCGTTTGAGTGACAGAGAAAAATCCTCGAAATTAACAAATTTCGATGGTCGCGGTAGAAGGCCTGGGTCGTGTTTTATAAAGTTACAATTTACAATTTCGCTGTTTGCCTCTCTAACGCACTCACGTACTGGCTAGAAAGAGAGGCAAACAGCGAAATTGTAAATTGTAACTTTATAAAACGCGACCCTCGTCAACTTTACTGTGTTCCATGTGATCGGGTGTTTTAAGAGTAAGTTCGGCTTCGCAAGCCACATCAGGTCCCTATACCACAAAACTTTTCAAGCGTACAATTCTACAAAATTGTCAACTTTTTGTATGGGAATTTATACAATTTTGTAGAATCATACGCTTGTAAAGCTTTGTGGTATAGACCACAGGGCTCACGCTCTCAAGTAGCTACATAGGGTCGCAGTCGCCGATTACGGCATTGATAACTATATTTTCCCTAGAAATAGAGCACGCTGTATACAGAGCGGTCCATATCCGTACACGCACCTGCCTCTCTCCGCCAATCAGAAGCCGGCATCTATTTATTCATTATTTTTAATCATTGGACTTTTACGGCCGGCGCTAGTGTTTTGTTTTATTGCGGTTGATTAAATAATTAAGAAATTGGGCGTGATGATTCAGCGTGAGTGAAGTGATTAAAGTACGTTTTTTATTTATTATCAAAAGTCATAACAGTACTAGAGTAACGCACCATGAAACTAAAATTAAACAAAAGAAGTGGCAAAAGAAAAAAAATGCACGCGTCTGTTTATTTTAAATGAAAATCAATCGTTTCTTTAATCTAGTAAGCCTAGTAATAAGCATTTTTGAATTGTCAGACACAATAAATAAATAAATTAGGTATATGGTGGGACATCTCACACCAATCTAGGTCGATCCCACGGTAAGCTCAATTAAGGCTTGTGATGTGGGTACCAGGCGACGATATATTTAATAAATAAATATTTAAATGCACTAAACAGTCATGACAAAAGATCAAATATATTTGTCATGAATAAATACACAAATAATGCACTCGCCGGGATTCGAACCCCGAACCTCCTGTTCCGTAGGGTCCCTACCAATTAGGCTACGGAAACTGACAAAACTGCTGAGAAAAGCTAGTAGAAAAAAAAACTACTACAAATTCTAACCCTTCACCAATAACCTGAAAAGAACCATTAAAAAACACATTCGGACTTATTTTTCCAAAGAGTACAATAATACATCTTATTAAAGTGACATGCATTAAGGACGTTTTTACATAAAATAAATAAATATCTTGGGGCATCTTACACAAATCGACCTAGTCCCACGGTAAGCTCAATTAAGGCTTGTGATGTGGGTACCAGGCGACGATATTTATATAATAGATAGATAATTAAATACATAAACAGCCATGACCAAGGAATAAATATTTGTGATAAATAAAAACACAAATAATGCCCTCGCCGGGATTCGAACCCGGAACCTCCAGCTTCGTAGGCAGTGACTCAACTAGGCTATGGAGGCTGACAAAAAATACAATTTCGAAATATTGCATTTATGTTTCTATAATATAGACAAATTGATTAGACAAGTATCTTTATATTTTATATAAGTTATTATAGGGTTAGGAATTTTGGTGGCATTAGGTGAACAGAGAACAGTGGAGTCGTTGCTCAAATTGTTTATGATTGATTGAATAATATGTATTCATATAAATATTATGCATATGTGTATTTTAGTATTCTTAGTATTTTATTTGTTTTTGAGACTATGCTTTGTTTTCATTAACTTAATTTTATTAATGTTTTGTTAATGCACCGCCTACAATCTTTCTGCTTTGCCTCAAGGTTGACTGGTAGAGAATGCCGTATGGCATTAAGTTCGCCTTTTGTACTATAAGTTTTTCTTTTGTGCAATAAAGATTAAATAAATAAATAAATAAATAAATAAATAAATAATTAATTAAAAATAATACACAAATATATTCTTTTTTACAGGGTTTGCCTATTTTAAGTATTAAATAATTTTATTGTTTTTAATAATATAGCTTATGATTATTATATAATATTTATGAGCTTCGAGAAAACTAGAACATTGAAAATCAAATAAATATATTTTCTCATTTATCAACGTTTTTATTGAAAATGAATATTTTCTAAATAGAATCACAAAGATAAAATTCATGTTATTTATTTAAATTCATTGATAAATCCAGCGTGAACTAAACACTATTTCGTTATTATTTTTTAAGTTAATCATTTATTCAAGTAAAAAATGTTTATAACATCGACTCCACAGCTCTCTGTACCATAAATGCCACCAAAATCCTAACCCTAGATCATCTTGTTAAATCTACTACTGGTCGTTAGTTTTACCGATCAATTTCTAGTCGCCCCATTTTACGAACTTTACAGTAGTTTACATGTCCTGTTTTGTTTATTTTACTTTGTGACCAAGAATGTAAAGGGGTAAACTAATTTTAACTCGGCGCCATCGCTGCGACATACAAATCGTTTCAACATATCAGCATTATTCAAACATCCATATTGTAGCTATACTTACTATAACCAGCGGCCTTACCGTGAAAAACGAAATTCGTAAATTTCGAGGATTTGTCTCTCTCACTCTAATGACGCCTTCGTTTGAGTGACAGAGAAAAATCCTCGAAATTTACGTTCGTTGTTTTCATTGTTGTTGTTGTATTCTAGCCATTTTTTCCGCAACTCGACATCAAACGTGCCAATTTACGTGGTCCCAGCGCTGGCCCAGTACTTGTTGGGGACTTCACATACGCCCTTGAATTTCCCTTGTAGCAGATACGAAGTTGAGTAAGTATAGCGACGAAATCGCAAATATCATTTTCATCACACTTGCTGTCTAAGCACGCCATTGCTTGCATGCGTAGCGGGAGTAATGGAAAAGTGAAATTCCCTTGGGAGAAATAGAAATGTCAGTACGTCATAGAATAATATTTTTTGTCAAAATTGATTTTTTTGTCGGCAAGTGTGATGAAAAGCATTGTATGCATTACGGTCGGTAAGCGGAATACTAGCTCGAGTCATTAAAAGCCCTCCGCCTACGACGTCGGGCTTCTAACACTCTCGTTAGTAATTTTCACTAATTACTTATTTCATTTTAAATTATTGTATGTTGTTTGACAGGGGGCAAGCATTTTCCAGCCAAATCATAAAACGATTAATTCACAGTGGGTACATAACATATGGTATAATTAAATAAAAGCGATTATAATTCCGTACTTACCTCCCTTGATGCACAATGTACTTAAAATCGCCACAATTTAAGCACAGTGTTAAGCTAAATGCAGAACCAAATTGAAAAGATAATCTCTAATTCAGCCTTTGATGGAATTATTACGAGTGGATGAATCTTGGAACACGGCCAAAACTTGAAATGCAACCAAAAAGAACTTTGAACTTAATTGCGAAAGGTTCAAATTCTATTTTAAACGTTTCACAAAAGAAAATAAACTTTTTTGGCAGGATGTTAAAGTTTATGCCTTCGTGTAATTAGAGAAAAGTTTGTAAAAACAAGTCGGGTTTATTATTAAAGTTGAAGTCGAGGGAATGACAAACGTGCTACCCTTGGTGCATAAGGGTCTCACCAAACTAGTCGACGCCGTTTCGGCTAATCGCGTACGGAAAAAGCTTTATGTCAACGCAATAAGAGCGAGGACATCGTAAATCGGCTCGGCCCGCGCGAAACGACGTCTTTCGACGGGAAAACGGCGTTTTGCCGTAAAGCTGTTCGCATTCGTACGACCCCGTTTGCAGCCTAACGCACACGTTCGCATTCCTAAATCTCCTAATACCGCCGTACGGTGCCGGAAAGAGTTGAACGGCTCCGATCACGGCCGAGTACCTACGATAAGGACCGGTCAGAGCTGGTGGAAGCCGTTCAGCGTCTTCGACGGCCGAACATAGCTGACGACGGCCGAAAAGAGCCGATGACGGCCGAAATAGCTACTGATGCGTTTGTATTTATTCATTTGAATTATTACCCACATTAAAATCTGCAATAGATCTGACAACACGAATTAATACTGTCGTAATCATACACGTCTGTTCAATTTCAAACTAGTTACTAACAACTAGTCTCCAAAAATGAGATTTACGATTGCCGATCACCCGCTGTCCTATCTATCTGTTCGTCGGACTCAGCGGCTGTACGCGTGCTGTCTGACGTCTCGACGGCAGGACGGAGCACGGGAGAGCCGACCGCCGCTTTACAACTGTTGCGGTAGCAAATCGCAGCCGATCGAGCGTTTCGGCGGCCGTAAGGAGGTTGAGACTGCTTAACGCAGGTGTTCAGCCGCGGAGACGGTCGATCGGCTAAATGCGAATAGTGTGGTGTAAAACACTCGGCGAAAGCCGACTCCGCGTCGATTGGTTTGGTGAGACCCTAATGGAGTATTGTTTAGCTGCCATGTTTAAATTAAGATGCTTATTTTTGGGGTTTTTTTTTTTTTTTTTTTAATACCACGTCGGTGGCAGCATCCGCCTGATGGAAAGCAGTCACCGTAGCCTATGGGCGCTTGCAACCCCAGGGGTGTCACATGCGCGTTGCCGACCCAATATGAACTTGTACACTCCTCTATTGAAGAACCCCATACTGTAGTCCAACGGGAAAACCTCGGCAGGGAGCTCATTCCACAGACGGACCGGACACGGACGGACGGGTTTCGTAGTAAACTAGGAAACCTTATAGTTTCGCCATGTCTTCGCAAAACTTTAACAAAACTTCTTAAGTGGACGTATTGCGGAAACACAAATCAAATTATTTACTAACTAAATATTTTGATTTGTACTTTTTATTTTTCCCCAGTAGTCACACTACATAATACTATATAAATTATAATTATTAGATGTCATATACCAAAGAAAAACGACCAAGATCACCTAATGTCCGAGGTGGGGATCGAACCCACGTACTCAGCTTTCGCGGCTGATGCCTGTACCCCTCGGCCACTCGGTCTTAGCAACCATCGGTCAAATTTCTCGGGTATATGCAATCCCTTACAAGGCTAGGCGCCTTTGACCATTCTCTAAGGGCAAGCAATACTGCCGTCTTAACGAAAAAAACCATAAATGCCAAAAAGTTAGTTTCGAGAAAAAGCCAAAAAACTTTGCACCTCAGCCAACATAAGTTAAATTCGAAATATAAGGTGAAAACTTTTGTTTATGAATAAAACAATATTGTAAATATTTCATGCATTGCATAGTATTCGATTTTATATTTATTTAAATTAGTTATTTAGAAAAAACTGTTTCTACGTCGTAAAGTAAGTAGTAACATAATAGAATTACTAACATGAAATAACACAAGTGCTCACTTATGTTTTTTCCGTTAGTTTTGTTTTATGAGGTCTAAGAAAAAAAACCATAAGTACACACTTATGCTTACGTTGCTAATCGGTCCAGAAACAGAAAAAACACAACTGGGTACTTGTGTTTTATTTATTTAGTAAACAGAATCAAATTATGACTTTTATAATAAAATAGGGATTAATAAAACATATGCGGGAGTAACATATGCGGAATGAAAGCTGGACAGATTTTGACTCAGTAAAAAAAATATCAAAATTAAATAGAAAGTGTATCTTAATGTTAAATTAATTTAAGGAAAATGAAATAAATGTTTATTCAGACACAAATCTTAGAACTAGATCACAACTTCCGCCAAACGAGAGTATGGTTTGTTGGCAGACGAGGCTCCAAATGACATTAGGTAAAAAGTTGTATTAAATTCGTCGTTACTACTATTATTAAATTTCTTTAACAAACGTGAATTCCAGCACTCACACATACTTATGTATGTATAAAAATGGGCCCACGCATACATGGACGCAGTTTAGTAAAAAGGATCCAAACAGATTTGGATACGTTTGTTAATTAATTTGGGAAATTTTGTGTTTTGACATCTTTCTTTAGAAATTATGGTCAATTAAGTAGAACAATGTCGCAAAACTGCATATATTTTCCACAGGACACATTTGCTATGGCCGAAATCGACGATAATTCTAGTGTAATATAACATTTTAGCTACAGCCAATTTTGAGAGCTCGAATAAAGGAAATTACGTTAAACCGAATCACAAAATCGAACAGAGAGTTCAGAAGGACATCTAAATATAACAATAAAATTGATAAAAAAAATCCTTAAAGCATGGGCATCGCCAAACTTTAAAAAAGAACAAGCCTACCAACACCGAAAATAAAAATAACCAACAACTATGAAAATGTGACTTCGTCTTTAGGTCAAAAAATGTAAAAAACACTGCTTTTTGCAGTAACGGATGTCTCGGTGAACGAGTTATTGGTAACTTCAACTAAACATTTTTAGCAAAATAACTATTATTGTCACAGTACCTACCAATAGTCCAATGGACAAGAATATGAAATATAATGAGCAAAACATGTTTGTTTCAAAAAAACTTTCACAGAAGATAAAATTAGAGGCAAGAAAAATAATGCAATCATCTGTTTTTTCGACATCAATGGATAAAGTACCATAAAATTGTTATTATTTGTTTAATATAACATTTTAACTTTGTCCAGATTTCATTCTGCTGTTAAATGGAATAAATTTATTTAAAAATACATTACAGTAGTAATTATGTAGGTACATGATAGGTACCACATCGCCACTAAAAATCGAGCTTAGTCAGACGATGTGGTGCGGCTGAAGAGGAATACTAAAAGCAAGGTTTAGCCGTTCTGCTGTCAGATCAGCAGCCGGTTCGATTATAAAGACAGTTAAGTTGTACCTTGTGGGCTCCCCGGTCGGGTCTTGGGTCCTACGCAGATGTCGGCTTATTTAGATGCTGGGGTAATTGAAGAAGCCTGGTAGCTCAATCTTCTCGCAGCTCGGCCTTCAGCCTCGCTTTATGTACTCGCAAGTGACATGCACCCTCGAAGTGAAGGTTTGAGCCTTCCACCTTGGAACTCGCCCTTCGGACTAGCTCAACATAGATTAACATTGGTTCCGGTAATGTTTCGGCCCTTACGCGGCGTGCCCTTCGACTTCGCCCAAAATGACTGGGATATGAGCTCCTCGGGCCCCCGGAGCGAAGCTTCGGCCCTCCGTGGAGTCTGTTTTTGAAACCGTAATATTATAAGTAGTACTTGCATTAAATGCAAGACACTTCTCGAATATTATAAAGATGGTGCTGAATTACGTACAACGGCAATGTGCCTAACTACGCGCAAACTATTTCACAGGAAAGCACCTTCTGAGCCTAAAGACGGAGGGCGGGAGGCAATCGGGGGTAGCCTACTAGCCTAATAAAGCATAAGTTACAACAACGCTTGAGAAATAAACCTTAAGTTCATATTCAAGCGGCTGACACTAAGCAAAAAATGCATAAGAACAAGCCCTAAGAGAAAGAAAAAACATAACTTGCCAACTTATGATTTTTTTATTTCGGAGACTTGTGATTAATAAAAAATATACAAGATCAAGCGACAACATTCCTGACAACTTGTGGGTTTTTAACTTAGTAATTTTAAACGATATACAAATATGGTTTTTCTCCTTCTGATATCAATGTTGGAGTCCAATTCGGGATAAAATATCAAAGACCATAAGTCGCCACTTAAGTCTTTTCTGCATATGAATATGTTCTTATGGTGTTTCTGTTACAAAACGGAAGTAATTTAGCCAAAAAAACATGGACTTATGCTTGTCTAAATCGGCATCTGTAGGACACACAGAAATAACTGTCAGATAGAAAAATTCTATTTTTTTCCCTGATTCCGAGGCTAGTAATAACTCAATTTAGCAAAAAATGTCACTTATGGTTTTTCTTCTTAAGACGGCAGAATACATGCCTGCACCTTCTATTAGAATACTTTACAGTTTTCTAGAATAGCTAGAGAGAGATGGTGCTGCCATCTATTGAACGTATTGCAAAAACGTTTCTTAAGTGGACTTGACATAAAAATCATATTAACGGATGCAGTGCCTCTAAATTCTACTATACTCTGGTTTGGTGTTTTAAACAAGGTAAACAATCTTGTATTATATTTTTATTGAAAAATAAATATAAAAATCCAAACTAGGTACTTAATGAATCAAAAACTATGTAAATCACTGTGTTTCCTTGTTATATTATGTATATTTGCTAAAACTTATTTTCTACTCGTAGTTTTCAATAAAAAGATACTGCACGATTGTTTACCTTTTTTTAAACACCAAACCAAATAGAGTATAATATCAGATCGGGCAATGTTTATTATATTCGCCATAAAAATATCGTAAAACTTTAAGGAGTAGAGTGATATTACTTTATTTAGCATGTTTATCACATGCTGATACAGCTGATCATAATTATTTTATAAATATTGTATTTACGACTAAATATGGCTACGGTAGCCGTACCATGTTCTGCCGCTATGTTATTCATCATCATCGGCCTATGATAGTCCACTGCAGGACGTAGGCCTTTCCTATTAACTATGCGTATAGACACATTAGGAGATAACTGCCCATAATCGTCACGCTGGGCAAGCGGATTGGCGATCGCAGTAATGTGTCCACTATGATGACGCTGCCCATCATCAATGTTTTATCAAATGGTCAGTGACACTTCAATCCCTTAGTCGACTCTTACGACACTCGAAGGAGGAGTTGAGGTGATGACAAATGTATTCTTAAGGTGCGTTCAAACTAAAAGAGCATTCGCTGTTCTAACCTCCAACTCTACGAAATTCGATCGGTACACAAATCGTGATTGGTTGATTTCGTAGAACGGGCGCTAGAACAGCGAATGCTCTTTTGGTTTAAACGCACCTTTACTGCCGTCACCACATGTCCCATTCTATTAAGCGCTATTCGGCTATGTTATTCACGCGCGTTTTCTTTCTATTCGGCTCGCTCGCACTAATATGTGAGTACAAGCGGGACGGATAGAAACTAAACACGCGTTGATAAAGTAGCAATAGCTCATGGTAGGTCTATAGTAAAGTTAAGTCGTCTAATAACATGAGTTGAAAATTATCGGCAACGTTAGGTTTTACTCAATACGTAAAGCAGGCCATCGCGCTCACTCCAATATGCCTGTGCGAGTGCGATAGAATGCATTAAGGTGCGTTTAAACCAAAAGAGCATTCGCTGTTCTAGCGCCCGTTCTACGAAATCAACCAATCACGTTTTGTGTACCGATCGAATTTCGTAGAGTGGGAGGTTAGAACAGCGAATGCTCTTTTAGTTTGAACGCACCTTTACGTATCGAGTAAATTCTAAAGTATCCTTTACTTTCCAACTTATAGCACGAGTAGGTACTGTTGTAGCCATGACTTTGTACGTAGGTATAGTTGCAGATTTCTAAGAATGAACTTTTGACAGTTATAACTCCTTATTAATATGAGGGTAAGACCAACCATTTTTCCGATAGTCTTAACGTCATACATATAAGGCTCTTTTCTAAACTGTCAAAAATTCATTCTAAAGGTGCATTTAGACCAAACGAGCATTCGCTCCTTCTATCCCCCGCTCTACGAAATTCGTTCGTTACACAAAACTGCCCTGCTAAGCGAAATAGCGATATCTCCATAATAGAGGCATTTAGAAATGGAATCGTCAGCTACAGAATTTAAGATGCATGTTTGCATTTTTAATTTTTAGATATCGCTATTATGCTTAGCATGGTAGAAAACGTGATTCGTCGAAATTCGTTGATTTCGTAGAGTGGGGGATAGAATGAGCGAATGCTCGTTTGGTCTAAACGCACCTTTAGAAATCGGCAACAATAGGTTTTACTCGATAGGTACGTAATACATTATATCGCGCTCGCTTTGACATATTGGAGCGAGCGCGATGATCTGCTTTACGTATCGAGTAAAACCTAACGTTACCGATACTTACATAGTCATCGTACGCCTGATACGCAAATCAATTTACCCATTTCCTAGCATTAATTAGTAATAAAAGTAGAAATACGTAGCCATAAATATGGCCGCTTCCTCTGCGGGTAAATAAACTCGTAAGGTTGTTACTGGTCTAGTAAATCGTGGACGCTGTAATCAAGAGCAACCAGGAAGTGGTACAAGCCATAAAATAATATTTAATTTATAATTCCTTTAGAAGTAATATAAAAATTGTTAATCAAAACCAAATAGCAAAAGGTATAAAAGTGTTTAAAACTTGTTTACCATTCGTCAGTAGAATCCAAAAAATAATAATTAAATAATATGGCTGAGTTGCTTCACTTTCTTTTTACTACTCACTTTCTCTAGTTGGACGTCGTGAAAAACGTTCGCAGATTGTATTATTGTAAAAATACGGTAATAGGTAAGTAGGTACCTACTGTTATAATGCCTCTGAATTAGGTTACACTTTCGAGGTACCTACATTAAATATTTGTTACTTTCTTATCACTTTAATCTTCTGACTGGATTCAATCGAGACACAAACTTAAGCCCGGAGGATTTATGCGGAAAATTTTTGCAAAGCGCGCTAACATCTATGAAGCTATAAAACCGCTATCGCTTACAACTAATACCAAACAAAATCACAGCGTACATTCCAAAACAGCAGGTGTTATCTATATCTCGCTTACAATCATAACTGTACCCCTTATTCCGTTACAATAAGATCCAAATTCCAATATCAATGCACCTTTAACTTTGTATTTGTACTTACTCAAACACATGCGTCACCCTGTTTACACAAAACAGCTTAAGTGATTAGAACTTGATCGGCACTTACGACTTTTTTAGTCATCTTATCGTGGGACTTCGATTTTTTTAGCTTTTTCGATTCATTTGTAATGGATTTTATGTTTCGATGCGTATCTCTGGTATGTTATGTTTTCCTGGTGCTATATCGTTACGGTCAAAATAAATTGCTATGATATCATCATCATAAGCCTGTGATAGTCCACTGCTGGACGTGACCTCTCCTATTAACTATACTGTATAGACGCATTAAGAGGTAAATGACTATAATCGCCACGCTGGGCAAGCGGATTGGCGATCGCAGTTATGTGTCCACTATGATGACCCTGCTGCCCATCATCAATCTTTTGTCAAACAATGGTCAGTGACACTTCAATCCCTTAGTCGACTCTTACGACACCCGCAGGAGGAGTTGGGGTGGTGACAAATGTATTTTTACTGTCGTCACCACACGGCCATGCTATGATAGATGAACGTCAGCCTGTCTTCAAATAATGCAAATAACTTAGATATTAAGCTAATTATTTCAACGTTGGGATATGA
The DNA here is from genome assembly GCA_025490895.1 of Thaumatotibia leucotreta. Taxonomy (NCBI): domain Eukaryota; kingdom Metazoa; phylum Arthropoda; class Insecta; order Lepidoptera; family Tortricidae; genus Thaumatotibia; species Thaumatotibia leucotreta. Next base: position 33,656 of record JALPQI010005823.1, on the reverse strand, counting down.
AGCATTAAAGGTACATTAGTCATCGTTTAATTGCCCTAACAGTTGATCTTATCTTATCGATGGCAACTCAAGCTATAATGACGTGTATTGGTACAGCGTCGGGTATTAGTAGCTTATTTGTTTACCTTTTTTCAACAACAATAAATGAACGTCAACAACAATATTTATTGATAAGTGATTTGAGAGACGATAGTAGAGTTGATGATTATGTGAAACGGTTGCAGCTATGCTATTCTCTTATTCACATATTCGACGCTGCGTTCGTCAACGAGCTCGACGACGAGACAGCCTTCACTTTGACGTAGAGCGCAGCGCTGCGAAAAACGGTATTCACTAACATAGAACAGCTCGTCGTCGAACTGTAGGCGGTAACTCTCGACGCAGTGTAGTTCCAGCTAACGCCGCATTCGTTGCCGAGCGCTAGTGTCGTTTAAAGTGCATTAGTGAATACCATTTTTAGGCTCGACGCTGCCGCAGCGCTGACACAGCGCTGACAGCAAGGCAGTTTCCTTAGTGAATAACTGCAGCGTAATTGCAATACACCGTCTATTAGAACGGTCCTCCTTAGATCAAATAAAACGTAGAGCAGATCACTTGACATTTATGTTCTGAACAGTTACTCTAAACCACTTTACGGAGCAACTCCTTTAGACTCCGCAATTCACAACTGACATGTTAAAAACGAATGTCTTGTGTACTGTTCTATAATTTTTGAACAATAAAGTGTTTTATTACTACTACTAAAAACTAACAGGGGGGCATTTCTTGGAAGCTTGTAAGAGTTTTTCTCAAGATGTAAAGCCTGAAACAAATTACCGTTTCACTTTTGTGACACTGAAAAATGTGACATATTAATGGGCATATTAAAACTGACATTTTATTGGAAAAAAAACAGCTACGGTAATTAGATCTAGATCCTAGACATTTGAGAATGACTGGTAACTTCTAATACAAGTCTTTTGTAACACCATTAGTTAGACAATGACTTTCGTTTGTATTACAAGTTACAAGCTAACAAGCTTTAGAAAAATTGACCGTTGGACTTTCTGCTTCCATATTTTATAATGAGACTTCTCTCAATAGGCCTCTCCTATTAACTATGCATATAGACGCATTAGGAGGTAAATGCCCATAATCGCCACGCTGGGCAAGCGGATTGACGATCGCAGTAATGTGTCTACTATGATGACGCTGCTGCCCATCATCAATCTTGTAGAACGATCAGCGACTCTTCAATCCCTTAGTCGACTTTTACGACACCCGCAGGGAGGAGTTGGGGCGGTGACAAATGTATTCTTACTATCGTCACCATTTCAAATAAAAAAAAATGCGGTGACAGGTCATGGTAAGCACACTGTCCTGTATTGATAAACACATTATTGCGAGAGTTTGCCACTAATCTAAGCAAATGCTCTGTGGTTGACCGCCAGTCCCAACTAGTTTATTTCGTAATTAGATGCAGCGGTCTCTGAGGAAATTACGCGATAAACGCTAGGCTTAGTTCTAGCCAGTTAGGATAGGACAAACGGACCGGCGTCTATGTCTTTAAATGGAATAGAATAGAATAACACTTAACTCATCAGCCTATGATAGTCCACTGCTGAACGAAGCCTCTCCTATTAACTATGGGTATGGACGCATTAGGAGGTAAATGCCCATAATCGCCACGCTGGGCAAGTGGATCGGCGATCGCAGTAATGTGTCTACTATGATGACGCTGCTGCCCATCATCATTCTTTCATCAAATAATGGTCAGTGACACTTCAGTCCCTTAGTCGACTCTTACGATACCCGCAGGAGGAGGTGGGGCGGTGACAAATGTATTCTTACCGCCGTCACCGAGGCATGCGATGCAGATTTCTAAGCCCGGGTCATGGAAACATACTGTATATTCAATAAACATGTGCTCGATAAAGTCATAAAATGCGATTAACACACCTACACACAGAACAACATAGTAAAATACACAGCTAATGTGCATATGCAAATTGCACCGACACTCAAGTATTTATGTCTACATTATCATCAGGCTGTGTCCATACTCCATATACTACTGAACGTAGGTCTTTGCTATTAACTATGCGTATGTACGCATTACGAGGATTGCCTCCTAACCAATCCGCGCCAACCAAATAACCAACGCGGATTGGCGATCGCAGTAGTGTGTCCACTATGATGACGCTGCTGCCCATCATCAATCTTCTATCAAAAAATAGTCAGTGACACTTCAATCCCTTAGTCGACTCTTACGACACCTGCGGGAAGAGTTGGGGCGGTGTCAAATGCATTCTTACAGCCGTCATATCAAGCTTCTATTGCTATAGCGTTAGCGTTCACGTTCAGATATTTTTGAGCACCTTATCCGTTCTGATATACCTGATATCTACTAGTACAGTTAATTTTAACAGCTTGGAAGAATCCCGGATTACGAGGCTAGTACGAACTAAGCTGCTCATAATTATATACTACACATTGACGTGTAGGATGGTGATCATAATCGTCTTTAAGCTAACATGCTAAAATGGTCATTATTAGTATGATTTAAAAAGGCGAATTTACCGTATACACACCGTGTTTTATTGATTTCCGTTAAATTAAAGGAAAGCTTATTTAGGTCAAAAATAATCAAGAAATTTGTATCTTAACTCTTACTGGTTATTGAGTTATTAAAAAAATAAATTTAATGACTGAACAAGTGTATTGGAACATTTATTACATCCTAATGATACTTTTATACTGATTTAACTATTCACGGATTCCTATCATTTTTTTTCCACTATGACCACGTGTTTTCGTTTACGAGTGTAATACTCGTATATCGTTCTCAAAGCATTGGCAGTCATTTTCTAAGTATATTTATTTGTGTTTAAATCTCATGTCGTAAATTAGTTTTTCTCAAACTTGCGATGAAATGTTGGCATTACGTACGTCAAATTAAACCAGGAAGTACCATCTTGCTGGTTCGATGATTAAACTTGATATGTAAAGCCATTTCATAGCTACTTTGCCTTCCTAAGACTGTAAAGTACCTACCGGACGGGACCTGCTTTAAAAAGTAAAATACCGGAAGTAACTTGTAAATTAACAGAACATCTTGGCATTTCACCGTAGAAAAAAGAACTAATGTCAATGCCACCGGGTAAAAGATTATCTCAAATAGGTTAAAAAAATTTGACGTACAAGTTGTTTTTTATTATTTTGTAGATTCGTTTCTTTCTTTCACTAATTTGTTTGTGTACTGTGAAAATCACTTCCGATTTTATATTTAATTGCAAGTTTGAGAAAAGCACAATACAAATCTCGGCGAGAAACAAGGTTCCAGGCCGCATATCTCCACCTGGCCTTGGACCAGATATTTGACCTGTAACCCTTTGTTTCCCGTCCTCTATAGTAATGTACTATTTCATCCTTGGTAGCAGTGTGTGTTACAAGCACCTCCTATTTCACGTACATTATCCTCTAATCTTCCATGTCGAAACTTGTTTTATGTTTTGCGTTGCATTATTTTAAACTTTGGCGTTGCAATATGTTTTATCTTTACTGGTAGTGCTTTAGCGCTGATAAAACTCTTCAGTTCTTTGTACGTACTATACGAGCGTTTCGTTGGTAAATGTAATTAGTACTTTGAATTTATGTTTCCGCTTTCAGTACATTGAAAGCGCTCTATTTAATTAATAGTAATTAGAAACACTGAATTATTTGTAAAAAATTAAGTTGGAAATAGGTATTTAAGGAATGACATCTATAGTGAACAGGAAAGGAAAAATTATAGATCAAACTTCTATATTATTTACCTTACAATCATACAAAAACTAAGTACGGCCTTTCATTTGATACTTATATCACATAATACAGTTTAAAAAACTATTTTTCCTAATTTTCTAATTTCATGAGATATTCTTATAAAAATAAATTCTTTTCGTTGTCTTGTTTCATACCAATTTGTCTAATTTTTGTTGCTATATCGACTCAGTATTTAAAAAAAATCCGGTGCACTTATATTTCTTTTTCACGCTAGATTTTAATCCATACATCAAAAATTGAAAACAAAACATCATCTCATACAAAAATCACCACTGCGTCACGTTTTTTACGGACACAAATTAAGACAAATAAAATGATTTTGACCCAAATATTAGATTCAATTTATAATATCTGTAATTCGCACTTTCATTTTGTAGAATGTCAATGTAGATTTCATAATCGGTACTTAAACTAAAGTGGAAAAGAAATAACTAGAGATATACATTATTTATCTTTTCTTTCGTTTCTACTAGAGAGGAATCTGAAAAGAGGAAACGAAACGACATTAAGGAATTTCGATTCAGACTTGCCTTGAAAGTTCTACTATGAGTATTTAGTTCGAGTTTATAGTGACTTTTGTTATTAATAAATAAAATAAATACGTATCTTGGGACGTCTTACTCAAATCCATCTAGTGCCATGGTAAACTTAATTAGGGCTTGTGATATGGATACCAAGCCACAACATGTATAATAAATAGATACATATAGATACTTAAATACATAGACAGCCATGACGAAGGAATAAATATTTGTGTCTCGCTGGAATTGGAACCCGAAATTTCCAGTTTCGTAGACAGAGTCACTACCAACTAGTCTACAGAGGCTGATAAGTGATAAAATAATCATTTAAACGTACACACACTTCGGTCTCTCCCATAACCAATAAGTATAGATGCATTAGAAGGATGCCCAAAATCGCCATGCTGGGCAAGCGGATCCGTGATCGCCGTAATCTGTTCAATTATGATAACGCTGCCCATCATCATTCAATATAATAGTCATAGTTTTGCTGGTGGTAGGATCTCGTGCAGGGTCCGCCCCGATAGCTACCACCGTCTTGCCCGTTAACCTGCCGCTAATTAGCAGTGTTTGCACTGTGTTTCGGTTTAGGGGTAAGATAGCCGGTGTAATTACTGGCATAGATAGAGGTAATCCATCTAAGTCCTCAGGGTAGGCAGCGCATAGGCGATTTTTTGATCACTATGTCCATGGGCCTCAGTTCCTGCTTTCCATCAGGTGGGCTGAGAGCTCAGTTGTCTACCTTCGTCACATAAAAAAAAAATGTATAATAGTCAGCAATACTTCAATCCCTTAGTCCACTATTACGATACCCATGAAAAATTTTGGATTATGAATCAAGAAAATGAAATTCGCTCTCTGATCGAGTTGTATCCAATAGTAGGGCTTCAGTTATACTTTGCTTCCTTCCTAAGACCATAAAACGGTGCACTGAGTCCGCCGTCTTTTGCAATAGTCTCATATGATTTATTTTTACTCCACCGTATATAATACGGGTTAAGACATGTTTATACCCTTTAAAGCGTGCATTTTGAACAAGCTTCCCCTATAACTTCTCAAATATTTCACTTTATGGACTTAAGTTTCGACAAATGTGAACGGCTTTGGAGTTTTGTGAAATAGAGTAAGATTTAAATTAAATATTCGTAATAATCTTACGTTTTCATTTAAAGTTTCCTTTAGAGTCTGAAAGATTCTTAAAAATATTTACTGAACTTAGAAAGGAGCGACCTGTTCTTAGGGAACTAGTTAAAGGTGCATTTAGACCAAACGAGCATTCGCTCATTCTATCCTCCACTCTACGAAATCAACGAATTTCAGCGAATCACGTTTTGTGTAAAGGTGCGTTCAAACCAAAAGAGCATTTGCTGTTCTATCCCCCGTTCCAAGAAATCAACCAATCACGTTTTGTGTAACGTAAGAATAGCGAATGCTCTTTTGGTTTGAATGCACATTTACGAATGAATTTCGTAGAGTCGGAGATAGAATGAGCGAATGCTCGTTTGGCCTAAATGCACCTCCATGTTGTTAAAGCTCTAATATTGCTTTTGCTATTCAAAATCACTTCTAAATCATTTAATGTTTTAAAGTAAAATGTTAGAATTAGACCCTGTAATATATTTTTTTCCAATAAAAATATAAAGAATCGCTAAAAAATACACGCTAATGTCACTACGAAGTCTACGAACGATAAGGTACGAAGATCCTGGTCTTCACTATAAAGCATTGTCCTCCATAACCGCATATTTATATTTTAGTTTAATTATATTTCTTGCCAAGTCTGTAGTAACAAATAAACACTAAAAGGAATACCTACTAAGGAGGAAAAATATGAAATTAGTAAAGTAGTGAGAGAACAGCATGAAAAAAGACTATTCTCATTTAAAATTAAACTACTTAGTGTAATTAGTAAATCCAAAGTAAATTGTCTAACAAATCCTTTAGTTTCATTACTTCGGAAGTCACAAAGGATTTCCTACAAAGCATTTGCTATTTATGAAGCCGATTTTTGCATTTAAACTCAGCCGATTTAAGTTAAGCTTTTGATGAGGTATAACAGTATGAAAGTAGAGGTCGAATTATGATGGGACTAAAATTACTGACGGTAGTTAACTTGTTTAACAATTTTAGGTCTATTCTGTGCCCGTGAGCGTATATAATTTAATTTAGCCCCGTTATTAATTAAATTATACCTACAAAATACTCTCTGAAAATGCGGCGGATCCCCCAAGGCAATACTCTTGGCCCCAATCCTTTCCTGCAAAAAGTAAAACAATATTGTTCTATCGTAAACGTAATTTCGTTTTAAGCATCGCCGCCGGTGGCTTAGTGATAAGGTGTCGTTAATACAAAAGTTGTGGGTTCTATGTTTTTTCGGAAGTCATGGCGAAGGAAAAACACTGGCTAAATTAAAATTTGGATTACATTGATAACCTTACCTCAGTCCAGTCCCCACAAATCATGAAAAATCATCGTCATCAGCCTATGATAGTCCACTGCTGGACGTAGGCCTCTCCTATCAACTATGCGTATAGACGTATTTGGAGGTAAATTCCCATAACGCTGGGCAAGTGGTTTGGTGATCGTTGTAATGTGTCCACCATGATGACGCTGCTGCCCATCATCAATCTTTTATCAAATAGTGGTCAGTGACACTTTAATCCCTTAGTCGACTGTTATGACACCCGCAGGAGGAGTTGGAGTGGTGACAAATGTATTCGTACTACCGTCACCACATGGCCAATAATCATCATCATCGGTCATGAAAAATACTCGAAACGAAATTAAAGTACTAACGTAATTTTTCTTTGTTACAGGTCCAAGACCCTCCATGGCAACATATGGATAAATTTGAAGTATGTCACAGAAAACATACACATGCGATAGAAGTAATGGACATGATTTCAAAGAGATAGCAAACGATGCCGCGATGAAAACTGTGTTGAAGTCACAGTGTAGAGTGACAAGTAGATGTGCCAATACGTTGTTCTTACTGTTGAGGATACAGAAGACAGTGTTTCAGCGATGGACGGTGTTCTGTTTGTTGTTTAGTTTTGTTTGCGCGAGGGAGCAAAAGTTTGCAATTGAGCCTCAAGATCAGGTACGTATTTTTTTAATAATATGTAATAAGTTATTCTCTCTATCTATAATATTCCGTGTGGTGACGGCAGAAAAAAAAACTCGGTCTTAAAGAAAAAACAACCAAGATCACCAACGTTCGAGATGAGAATCGAACTCACGTTGATCTTGGTTGTTTTTTTCTGTGGTATATGACATCCAGTATTTATAATCTACACGAATAAATTATTACTAAAATGTAAATTGTTGTAATTTTTGTACAGAACTTCTGATTGGATAGAACTTAAAAGAGTAGGTCATTTGGGAGAATATTAGTACAAACGTGACTTCACTTTTGTGTATTTCATATAAAACTTCATAGTGGCGATCGTTTTGGCAGGTCGAAATAAAATGTTGATTTGACTTACAAGTCATCATGTCTATTAACTCCACTGATAATGGTGATCATAATTATTTGACGGCCTCTGCTCTGTCGGTAGTGACTGCCTACGAAGCTGGAGGTTCCAGGTTCAAGTCCCGGCGAGGGCATTTATTTTTGTGTTTAATACAAACATTTGTGACTTGGTCATAGTCATTTAGCACGTTTTTAATCATTTCTTTATAAATATCTTTATTCATCTATTATATTTTATCATCGCTTAGTACCCACAACGCAAGCCTTAATTAAGCTCATCATCATCACCATCATCAGCCTATCATAGTCCACTGCTAGACGTAGGTCTCTCCTATTAACTATGCGTATGGACGCATTAGGAGGTAAATGCCCATATGTAATCGTCACGCTGGGCAAACGGATTTCCGATCGCAATAATGTGTCCACTATGACGACGCTGCTGCCCATCATCAAATTCATCAAACTTTCATCAAATAATGGTCAGTGACACTTCAATCCCTTAGTCGACTCTTACGACACCCGCAGGAAAAGATGGGGTGGTGACAAATGTATTCTTACTGCCGTCACCACTCGGCCCAATAGCTCAGTGTGAGCTATTTGAGAGACTGTTCCATGATGTTAATTGTATCTATTTAGCGAATAGTTAATCGAATTTTTCTTCAATCGAAATAACCCGAGTTAATTTACCAACCTCCCGTGGCGTCAGAATTCAGACAGCATTGTTTATTTCTCGTCTCATTGGTTTTTATTCCTCAAATAAAACCGCCATTATCCATGAACATTCACGATCTAGGTGGAGCCTGAATACGAATTGTATTAAAATTTGAATGCAAATCGGTTTAATTTCTTTCGTCTATTGTAATTTTATTTTACAATCATTTTGTGAGATGCTTGCATTGTATTTAAAAACTAATGGAAATAATTAAATAAATAAACTCATTCTCCAATCATTCAAGGAATACAGTAGAACCTCGAAGTTCGAAATATTGGTACAAATTTGGTGGTAATAGTACATTACTATAGAGGACGGGAAACGAAGGGTTACAGGCCAAGTAGATATATCTGGCCGAAGGAACTGAGGCCAGATAGGAATACGCGGCCTGTAACCCTGTTTCTCGCCGAGATTTGTATAGTGCTTTTCTCAAACTTGCCATGAAATAAAACGAACTGATTTCGCCGAACAATACTATTTGATTTGTAAATAAACCAATAGTACAGTATCGTACAACATTAAAAAAAACATTCGCGCCTAATTTTTAGGGTTCCGTAGCCAAAATGGCAAAAACGGAACCCTTATAGATTCATCATGTCCGTCTGTCCGTCTGTCCGTCTGTCCGTCTGTCACAGCCGATTTACTCGGAAACTATAAATGCTACAGTAACGAAATTTGGTAAGGATATGTGTTGTATGAACCGCTACAGGATTATGATACTAAATTGTAAAAAAAACCATTGGGGTGGGGGCCCGCCATACATGTAACTGAGAGATAAAAAAAAATTTTTTGTTGTATATAAGCGTGTGGGGTATTAATAGAAAGGTCTTTGAAAATTATATGAAGGTTTATACATCTTATTGTTATTTAAGCAAATGATTTTCGAGATATCAGCTTTCAAAGTCTGAAAAATGTGTCCCCCCCCTCTATTTTTAAAACTACGCGATATAAAATTCTAAAAAAAATATATGTTATACACATTAATAAGCTCTATCAACGATTTTTGGTTTAATTAAATTGTCTCCTATAGTTTTTGAGGTAGGTTGATTTAACTGTTTTTTTTAATAATAAATTGATAATGGTACGGAACCCTTTGCGCGCGAGTCCGACTCGCACTTGGCCGGTTTTTTTTTAATCTGTTTGAGGTATCCTTTTACCTGTTGGTATAGACATTAGTTCTTAGGTTATTTTATTTCTGTGGCTGAATGTCAAGACCTAGTGTCACAATTTGACGTTTCAAAACCAAAGACAGTTTGTTTGCAGTCCTAGGTGTGAAATAAATACATGAAATCTCTTTACATATCATCTTAGCATATGACACCGGATACATAGTATTTCCGGGCTTAATTTAAAGTAAGTAACATCAACATTCCGTAGCAAGTTTGAGAAAATTTGTTTTTTTATCGTATGAGAACAGTAGTCGTACCATGACTTTGCAAGTATCGGTAACGTCAGGTTTTTCTCGATACGTAAAGCAGGCCATCGCGTAAAATTTAACGTATCCTTTATTTTCCAACTCATGGTACGGCTACATGGATGTACTTGATACGTATGAGTTACACCTCCGGTATAGGTGGGTCAAAATTCTTTTCGTTGTCTTGTTTCATAGCACTCTGTCACGCTTTTAGTTGCTATTTCAACTCAGTATGTAAAATAAATCCGGTGCCATTGTATTTCTTTTTCACGCTAGATTTTAATCCATGAAAAATTGGAAACAAAACGTCATCTCATACAAAAATCACAGCTATGTCACGTTTTTAGGGACACAAAATAAGACAACGAAAAGAATTTTGACCCAGTTCCGTGTTGTAAATAGTTATCGTGATGAACGAATGTTTGATTAAACGGTTAAACTCTCATGTATTCAGTTACACCGCGCGACATGTTTTGGAAAATTTAGGTCTGTATTAACGCGGGTTTAGTGCTTGATAATGGAGACCTAGGCTCTCCGAAACATGTCACGCATGGTGACTATTACACGTGAGTTTAACCATTTAATTACATGTATAAAAACAATGTAATTGGTATGCTGTGTGATGACGTCAGTAAGAATTTGTTTGTCACCACCCCAACTGCGAGTGTCGTAAGAGTCGACTAAGGGATGAAGTGTCACTGACCATTATTTGATAAAAGATTGATGATGGGCAGCAGCGTCATCGTAGTGGACACATTACTGCGATCACCAATCAATCTGCCAGCGTGGCGATTATGGGCATTTACCTCCTAATACGTCTATAAGCATAGTTAATAGGAGAGGCCTACGTCCAGCAGCGGACTATTATAGGCTGATGATGTGATAGTCACTACGCTACGAGCACGTAGAATATCGTTAATTTCCTTTTGAAGCAGTCATTACAACACACCCGAACAATTGATTGATATACTACTTTCCCCTATTTCCCTATGAAAACCAAATGCTTCAAAATATCCTCGAACCCTCACATTATCCCATACAAGAAAATACTTTACATAAATCGTTTTCCCATTCACAAAATCCTTCTTGTATCTTAAGGGATGTTACGATTCGGTTCCGGTTTCGATATTGTCGGCCTCCGTAGCCTATCGGTGATCCTACCTACGAAGCTGGCGGTTCCGGTTCCGGTGTTCGCACAACCGAATTATTTGATTGAAACATAATTTTAAAGGTGCATTCAGATCAAACGAGCATTCGCTATTCCAACCCCCTACTCTACGAAATTCGATCGTTACACAAAACGTGATTCGTTGATTTCGTAGAGTGGGGGATAGAATAGCGAATGCTCGTTTGGTCTGAGTGCACCTTAAGAAGAGTTCAGTGAAAAGTAATTTACTGAAAATGTATCGTTAATCAGCGATTATGAATGTCATATCACAGCCACACGCAGCGTTTGACAACTAAGCAGGACACGTGTTACATTAAACGTTCGAAGGAAATAAAATTATGTGTACAGTTAACTCAAATATTTGTTAACTCTTAATACTTGCAAACGTTTGCCAGTAATGCGTATTTTTACTAATTTTCGTAAAACCCTGGTCGCCCTTTCGTAAAATCAATGGTAACACACTGTATATATCGTCGCCTGGTACCCACATCACAAGCCTTATTTAGCTTACCGTGGGACTAGGTTGATTTGAGTAAGATGTCCCAAGATATTTTTTAAATATTATTATTGGTACCGAAAATTTCGGTTGATCACCTCGAGCTCAAAGTTCGGTTCAGATTGCTGTCAAATTCAAAATATTCTTCATTTAGATAGGGCTAGCATAAGGTATTTTCGTACCAAAAGACGAATTAAAGAAGTCTAATTAGAGATAATGACAATTATGTTTATTGGAATATATGTTATCTGGTTCTCATTCATCTACTTTAATTCCGGTTCCGGTTAATAAACCGGTTTCAGTTCCGGTTTATATACCGGTATCGGTACCGGTTTCGCAACGATAACATCACCTGTATCCCTATTCCCTAGGGTGGAATTTTTAATATTGCCCGTTTTCGATACGTAACGCTGTCAACTACATGTTAAGTTGGATAATATTGGTGTAAGGTTTGAATGTGAATAATGGATGTTGGCAAATTCTTCTGAATATTACATACTTGGTATTGGTTTTAGGGTTACTTGTTTTACGAGGTGCGGCCTCTAGGGAGCAAATAATAAAACTGTACTGTATAGGGCTTGCAATTCGAATATTCGAAAATTTCGAATATTCGGTCCATTTTACTATTCGAATAATAAGACATCAGGTATCAGAATATTTGAAAACTGTAAGGGTTGCTACTTACTTCGGAACCCTAAAAATGCTAAATTAGGCATAATATTATAATGTATGTAATTTGTGATTTTATACTTTTTGCTTCTGTTGAAATGAATTAATGAAGTACAAAAAAATTTTTGGTGTACTTCTGAGCATGAGCATCTTATTTATTGTTTGAAATAGAAACAATAACTTGTTTATAGACGCAACCTTGTTAAAACAATTATTATAATTTCAACAATTTCAATTCATTTCATTAAATCTAAATGATTATTCGTACAAATTTGAAATAACAAAAAGCAGTGTACCTACATGAGTTATTAGACAAGCTATTGGAGATATTTGCGAAACACGCATTTCACATACCGGAACAGAATTCCGATTAAGAATAAATTTATTTTCTGTTCGTGAACTCTGTTCATTTATAATAAACAGGATTGAAAGGTATCATTAAACGTAATTATTAAAACAATTTGAATTGTAACTAACGTGAGACTCAAACATATTAAAATAATATCGAACCGGGTTACTCACGTATTTAAAGTCGATGATTGCTCTACATGTTTCGACCCATTAAGAGGGTCCTCATCAGTACGCGTCGGGCTTTGGCCAAGGGTGCTCCGGACGTGGACCCTCTTAATGGGTCGAAACATGTCGAGCAATCATCGACTTAAATACGTGAGTAACCCGGTTCGATAATATTTTAAAACAATTTGAATTGTTCCACCGAAAAAACTTGTTTTTTTTTGTATAAAACGAAATGCGGATTCGGTTCCTTTTTCTTCATTAAGTATATTGTCGTCTATTTTAGTAAATACTGTAGGTGTATTTTCTATATTTAGATACACGAGTTCTTCTGTTTTCAGACACGTGACCTCTTTCAAAACTCCAAAGTTCAAGTCAAGTCTCAAAAGTTTATATATATATATATATATATATATATATATATATATATATATATATATAGCTTTGTAGATTGGTAACCTTTGAAATAATGGACAAACAAAACCAGATCACATCAAGTGTGAACTTGCCACGCATTTCTCATTTGGAATCAGCTGAAGAAGTTCACACATTATGTGACCTAGTTCTGTTCGCCCGAACTAGGATCGAGAAACAATAAAACAAAAAAAATGTGTCACTTTCAAGTTTTATTTTTACACTAGCCTTATCCATAAAGTTTTTAGGTACTAACTTATTAAGCATCTGTATCATATATTATTTGCTATCAGTTTGATTGAAGTTGAATTAAAAAAACAGTAGCCACATTGCACAGTTTTCTAATGTCGGCGAACGGAGCTCGTGGTACATTTCCATCTTGAAACGGTTTTTGCGAATGGCTTCCAATTTGCATATATATGCGTTTTGAGTAACATTAAAATGCTCACGCATTTTACCACAATTAGGCAAACAACACATTTAACCGCATCGCACCATTTTTACAAAAATCCAATCCATGTACAGTACATACATGGAAAAGCACAATTATAGGAGTCCAGAACAAGCACAGTCGTTGTATGAAATCACTAAAATAATATCGTTTCGATGCACTTCCAGTTCAAGCATCGAAGACAACCAAAGCGAAAATTTAATTATGGCCGACCTTGCAAAAACATTCCGTTCATTCAATATATTTTTTAAATGCATCTAAAATATTTGTAGCTAAAGAATTCAAATTGGACAAAAGTAAAAATACAAGTATAGCTAAATTAATATTACATTTCTCTATGTATGAAACAAAAATATTTTGAGAGCCAAGTAATGAAAAAAAACTAATACTTTGTCATTTCTTTCGTTTTGTTAACTGCGAAAAGAAAATAGTGGCTGTACAGATAACACAAGATCTTGAAATTGATATCAACGCCCTCTAACGTTGATTTCCGGAAGCATATCCGATGACGTCATGAGTACATCAAATTCACTACTTCAACTAAGTGAAAACACCGTGCGTTATGCTTCGTAATGCTTAATTATGTGTTTATGTAAATATATTCTTGTTTTATGGTTATAATAAACTATTTTTTGGAAACAAGTATAACCAGGAATCGGAAAAATGTGCGTCATTGTTCCCAATAATCCGGACATGACTCCAAAGTTGATTGAATAATTTAATCATTTAATAATTTTCAGAAAATTACCTATTATACACCGGTAACTATGAAAACCTTTCTAAATCGTCACCTTAAACCTTCGATATCAAATTTCAAGAAATTATTCGTTTAGTTATTAATTTAATCAACTTGAAAGTCATATAATTGCGTACAATTGTCCGATCTCTGATTATAACATAACAGACATAAAAATAAGTATATCATGCTGAGATGAAACCATTTGTTTGTTTATTTCTGTTTTGGGAGTATAGGCATGTGTCTTTGTTTAGTTACGTGTTACAAAGTCTACGAATAAATTATTATTCTGTATCTGCGACCATTACATACATAACATGGACGTCTAACGCCAGCTCAAAAATGGCCCCAAAAACAATTGTTCAATTGTGCTAAGATGGGCGTGACATAGCGCTTTTCTCAACACCGCGCATATTTCGGCGCAACATTTTTGCCAAATGTTTGTAGAATATAGCCAACCAAAACTTTGATGGACCAATCATGATTATATTTAAATGGCGGCTTAAGTTTTTATAGGTTGATATTAAAATTCATTACCTACCGATGACCGTGATGCATTGAAGAGGGAGTGACTCTTGTCAACTAAAGTTCAGGACCCTTTTTTGAAAGACAATTTAGTATGGCATGTTTTATTTATTCGTAGTTCTATTCTATTCCTATCTATAAGTGCGTTCAAACCAAAAGAGCATTCGCTGTTCTATCCCCCGTTCTACGAAATCAACCAATCACGTTTTGTGTAACGATCGAATTTCGTAGAGTGGGGGGTTAAAATAGCGAATACTCTTTTGGTTTGAACGCACCTTATGCCAAAAACACGGAAATGTATCTAAAAACTGCTTAGACGAAATAGTTGGCTCTGCTTATTACCCGGATATAATGCAAGTAATGATATTGTAAAAGTTAAGATAAAATCTATTTTTCCAGAGTGCCGTAGTGGGGTCCAGAGTGACACTTCCATGCAGAGTGATCAACAAAGTGGGACAGCTGCAGTGGACCAAAGACGACTTCGGTCTTGGCACACACCGCCATCTTACTGGCTATGAAAGATACAAGATGGTCGGCAGCGATGAGGAAGGTACGTTTAATAATGGAATCAGGTATTTAGAACAAGAAAATTTGGTCAAAATGAAGCATTTTACGGATTTTCTTTTGTCATATATATATTTATTTTCAAAACTACAATTTATGTACACAGATTAAATCTAACTAGTCTACTAAACCTAACCTATATTTATCTAAGATTGGCCCTTGTGGCATTGTACCGAGGATGCTGGCGGCATTTCCTCGCTGTATCGCAATACTGATGCGTTGTGCGAGGAAGTCGCCAGCTCTTCGGTGTTTTTGCGGAATTAATAAAAAAGAAACACTTTTTATATCTTTATTCAGTCCTAAATTTGTTAAATCCGATTTAGCATGTACCTTGGAGTTGAGAGTAACTATCAAAAAAATTAAGCTCGGATTTCACATATTTAGGAGTAAATGAAGAATCCTTCTCGCTCTAGTGCGTAAAAAAGCAAACTCTTACTGAAAACTTAGCTGTTTTATTTATTTAAACTTGATCGCACAAAAGTAAGACTTAACGTACAGTAGGCAAACTTTAGGAGGCTGACCTATGATTGCGATGGGAGAATATTTGCGCTCAACCTATTCTTTTTTACAGGAGACTACTCATTGGACATCAGAGAAGTGAGGCTGGATGATGATGCTCTATACCAGTGTCAAGTCAGCTCCGGGCCGAGGGGTAAGTGGAACCTAATGTTAGGAGAAGCTACAGAATTTTAATCACACAGCTTTACAAAGATCAGCAGTGTTCTTCACTAAGGAAACCGCCTTGCTGTTAGCGCTGTGTCAGCGCTGCGGCAGCGTCGAGCCTAAAAATGGTATTCACTAATGTAACCCCAGTTTACGGTACGTGGCGCGTGGGTTCAAACCCCACCTCTAGCGTTGGAAAACTTCGGTATAATTTCTTTGGTACCTATATGACATCACATCATTAGCCTGTGATAGTCCACTGCTGGATGTAGGCCTCTCCTATTAACTGTACGTATAGACGCATTAGGAGGTAAATGCCCATAATCGCCACGCTGGGCATGCGGATTGGTGATCGCAGTAATGTGTCCACTGTGATGACGCTGCTGCCCATAGTGCCCATCATCAATCTTTTATCAAATGATGGTCAGTGACACTTCAATCCCTTGCCGACTCTAACGACACCTGCAGGAGTTGAGATGGTGACAAATGTATTTTTACTGCCACCACACGGCGTATAATGACATATCGACGGTAGAAAGGCTAATTGGCTTAAGCGACACTTTGGGCGATATTGAGTTATTTATATCATCGGAATCGGCAGATTTTTCTCCGTCGATTGAGCTCGGTTTCATAGCGATCAGACGATTTTGATGGCGGTTAACACTTCTGAAATTTGGTACAGCGTTAAAAAAATCAAGGCATGAAGCAACACAAAAAATTGCATTTTTGAATGAAACGTGACTTGACCCACAAACATGTTTGGTTGGTTCCCGCTTAAGCGGTTTTTACTTTCCCAACTTTGCCATTCGTTTTGATTTGAACCTTTTGGCTTTACTCCATCACACACGAGCATAGTCGTTTAAGTCAATTGAACTTCAACAAAAAAGTGCCACCATAGGCGTTTGAAGCATTTAGCCTCCATTTAAAATAAAAGAAGCATGTCGCTTGAACCATTTAGCTCTTCCCAATTTTTTAGGGCATGGGTCGCTTCAACCAAATACGTAAAACCCTAAACCATAAAATGTATATTACTTAAGCATTTTGAACCTCTTTTTATAGATGAGAATGTCGGTTGAAATAGAATATTTGTTTGACCTGTGTCATTTAAATCCTTATAATAAAATCATAATGCATCATATCAGTGTAGCTTAAATCATCAAAAATTTCTATGAGAAACTTTTGACTCGGTGGTACAATCACACTCTTGCCGCCGTCGGTGCTTTTTGAGCCGCTCGCCTATAACTACCGCCGCCCCCCGCGCGGGCGCGTCAATCACTTGTAGTCTGTGCCGGTAGGCGCATGTGCCGTAGTGATTTGTGTGTGATACTGAAATCTTGTATTTCACATTATGAAATAATTTAATTATTTTCATTGTTATTTCTTGATTATTTAATAATAATTAAAGTTTAAGTCTAAATACTTACTTACGTATTTCTGCCGCTTATATTGTAAAAACTGACTACAGATATAATAAAAAATAAGATTACAAAATGTAACGTAACTATCAAGCGTAGTAATAAGATAATTAAAGATGTTAGGCAAAAAGAGCATTTTTTCCAATAAAAGCGACAGAAAGGTTATTGCGGATGAAACGCTGTAATCAATATCCGCATTTATTATTTTTCTAAAACTGATTCTGCCAAATAACTATCTAATTATGTTATTAGAAGCAAATATTTTTCTTTATATAGCAATAAAAATTGAGAAAAACTATTTTCATTCATTTTGTTTTCTTTAGACCTGCAGAGTAATTATACCTTTGTCTCTAAATATCCGAGCTTCAACCACCATGTTTAATCATATTCATATAATTCCTGAGATTTAAGCAATCCGTTTTTCAATGAGTGTGTGTCATTAAGTCAATTAGAATCGCCACTTATTTCCATTAAAGAATCGCTTAAACTGTTTAGCCTTACCCCGTTGTATAGTAAAAATAGCGCTTAGCTCATTTAGCCTTCTTTTTAAAAAAGTGCACTTGTACACTACAGTCATTTGACTTGCCTCCGGTGGCAGACGCTGTTGGTATTTGAACCAATTAGCCTTTCTCTCATTTTTAGCAGATTTGTCTTAAGCGACCTTTATTTCGAGACATAATAAACTAATTTTATCAAGGTAAGAACCAAAGTATGCGCCTTTATATCTTGAATATTTGATGGCAGTTGCGTTACAATATACCTGTTACTTTTTTTGTAGCGATTTTTTTTCTAAAAAATAAAACTAAACGGCTCTCCTGTAAAGTTCATAAAATGTCGGTTAAGTCAATTAGCCTTTCTACCGTCGATATCATATTTAAATTTCTATACAAAGCAGTGTTACCGCTTAATAAATACAACTCAAAAAAAAAATTAAGAAAACAATTTCAGTTGTTCCACAAAAAATTCATAATTCAGGACTTATGCTTGTTTGCTACAAACCATAACAGACGGTATCCGCAGTACAATCGCGTCAACATGCCAAACACACGGCCCGTAGCTATACAAAGCGTATTAACCGCTTTGTGCTCTTCAGAACGGTCGATGTCGCGTTTAAGGTGCGTTTGACGTGCGTTTTGCAAATGCAAGCTTAATTTAAGCCTCTAATATGAATTTTTTAGCCTAGTTAGTAGTGTGCGTATTGTAACGTAGAAAAATGTCATATTTAGGCGGACTAAACTGATAGCCCAGTATGATACCAGTAATAGAGAAAAATAAAATACTGCCCTCCTGCATAAGTGCGATAACTAGTTTTGAAAATGTCAATCAATTGTTTACTTTATTACACTACAAATTTTCCTTCAAAATAAAATAAAATAAAAATAAATAGAGATCTGGATTGATTGATATTTACAAAACTAGTTATCGCACTTGCTTAGGAGGGCAGAATAGTGTTAGGTAAATGTCGATACAGAAATGTCGATAAATCTGTTAAACTTGTACGTACCGGATACATATTGACGTACCTTCCTCGCGCTTTTTCTAATGACTTTGTGTCAAAAAGTAACGATTCAATAATAAAGGGAAGTGTAATATTTCGATAACAATGTATTCAATCAATACTTTCTTTTTAGCATTTATCATTATACTTATAATTTTTCCACGTTTTTAATACAGATATTTTCAGCTAGGCATAGAATGCAAAACAAAATAAAGATGGAGGATATGGAAGGAGGCTATTGGTTCTTTTAATTTGCCTATTCCTCGTAGTTGCAAGTTAAAGGAAAAAAAGCAATTTTTGGTAAAAAAGTATTTATTCACTTTTGAAGAACTTTTTTTAAATTTCGATTATATTGAAATATCGATAATACCAGCACTAGCTAATCTGTGGCAACATTAGCGTTGGTTCAACTGTCAAGTTAGTCCGCCTATTTCTGGAGGCGACGTAGATGACACACGCTTGCACGTCACGCGCACGTTTTACTTATAATGTTGGAAAAAATATTTCGCTAAGACTCCGAAAATTCCGTTATAAACCTGTTGTCCCCGCGAAATCGCGATTTGGACATAGTCCAGTCCAAATCGCGATTTCGCGGGGGACAACAGTTTAATCAAAATTTAACCGTAAAGACTATGTATTTAAAGCTACTTTTAAAAATACATTGCCTACTGATTAAACTATACCAAAACTGTATTACTTCGTGGTACCTCCTTAGAAAAAAAATGGGAAAATGGACAAAAAAGATGACAATTTGTGGAGGGGACAGTATGGCGGGACAGTATGGAAGTTTTGGCAAGAAACAAGCGATTAATTTTGCTATAAATTTAAGAAGGGATGAAACAGTTTATATGTTTTACGGAAAAGCACAATTCAACCGGATAAAAGAAACATATTCTGAGTAAATCGCAAAAAACATACATCCTAAAAGTGTAGGTTACAACGGTAAATAGAAATACCCGTACACGCCACGCAATCGGTGTGCTATCTACTATGATATTTTCCTACGCAATTTTACAAGGTTCTATATTCCATTTTGTTAACTCAAAATTAGAACGTTGTCACACTCAGTCCAGATTTAATTACCCCGACAATATAAGATAGAACCCTATATTATCGGGATAGCGATTTAGTTCTGCGTAACTCATGTCATAAAGTTATTTCTCTCCTTAGAAACGTACTTAATACCAATAAGACAAATATGGCTTAGAATTTCATAATCATAACTGTTTTAAACATCATTTCTCATGTTCTGCCATTTGAAAATGAACTTTGTACCAAGTTCGAAGCTTTCTTTAAAGAACCAAAGTTCTTTAGCACGTTGTAACTCATCACAGCCATTTTAGTCTCAGAAAAGAACTAAGGCTGTCGACTCACGAGGCGATAGTCATGCGATTTACGTTTCATGCCGTCAACAGCAGGCAAGGAAGGAAGGGTACCCAACTGTCCGACTCCGATTTGATTCATTTTGATATATCAAAATCCTTTTAGCCAAGATGCCAAACTATGTGGTATACTCTGTCGAACAACCTTCGGCAGCAGTAAAAGGGGCCAAATTTAAAAGACAAAGGTCGTATTGTTGATCGCTCATAGAAACTATGAATTTGTTTTTTTTTTAGTGTCAAAAGTGGTTACACAAAATTTAACTTCGTAACAAAAAATATGACTTTAAATTTTGGTTTTCGTTAAAGGCCTCTAATTATGTATTTTTTTGCAATCGACTCGTATACGATTGCAGAATAGCACTGTGGCTAGACCTGCAGAAGCGAGTATGAAACGTCTGCATCAGCCTATGATGGTCCACTGCAGGACGTAGGCCTCTCCTATTAACTATGCTATACGCATTAGGTGGTAAAGGCCCATATTCGCAAGCGGATTGACGATCGCAGTAATGTGTCCACTATGATGACGCTGCTGCCCATCATCTTTTATCAAATAATGGTCAGTGACACTTCAATCCCTTAGTCGACTCTTACGACACCCGCAGGAGGAGTTGGGGTGGTGACAAATGTATTCTTACTGCCGTCACCACACGGCCATGAAACGCAAATCGCATGATCGTCTTCTCGTAAGAGGACGACCTAAGACAATTTTTATGAGAATTTTCGTATAGTGAGTTTCATTATACAGTGTGTGTCTACGATACTGGCTTTTATCGAAACCGAGGAATGCGATGCAGATTTCTAGCCAAACCGTGAACATTATTCGATTCAAAATGCTAATTTTAAAAGTAATTTACTTTCTAAGAATAGTTAATTGAGAAGCAATGTACTTCAAAATGGATCGTTAATTTGCACTTTACAATGACAGGTCGCAGCCACTCACAACATTTGACAACTAAGCAGTACACGCGTTACATTGATCGTTCGGAGGAAATAAAATTAATTGTACGGTCAATTTAATTATTTATCAAATGTTAATACTTGAAAACTATTGCTAGTAATGCGTATTATTACCCATTTTCGTAAAAGCCCAGGTCATCGACACACACTGTATATGTCGATATTTGATTTTATCAATAGGACGCTTTTGATATGAAAATGAAATATAAATCGCATAAAAGTCGCCTCGTGAGTGACGAGCCTTAGATCCGTTTTACACCCTTTAGAGGACCAGTTTTTCATTTAAATTTTCAACCTTATTAAGCGGTAATAAGACTTGCAATTAATTCAAACATGGTATAATGATATCTTCACCATATTTATAAGCCGGTTGCATTCCGTGTCTTTATAAACCGCAGTGAGGTTTTATTCACATCGATGTATTAAAACCAGTAATTATGTGACCTTTGATACATAATTTGTAATTGAGTTTTTTAAAACTTACTTACCTACCATTCAAACAATGTTGTTCACATCATTCTCCTATGATAGTCCAATGCTGGACGTAGGCCTCTCCTATTAACTATGCGTATAGACGCATTAGGAGGTAAATTAACATAATCGTCACGCTGGGCAAGTGGATTGACGATCGCAGTAATGTGTCCACTATGATGACTCTGCTGCCCATCATCAATCTTTTATTAAATAATGGTCAGCGACACTTCAATCCCTTAGTCGACTCTTACGACACCCGCAGGAGGAGTTGGGGTGGTGACAAATGGGTCAAAATTCTTTTCGTTGTCTTATTTTGTGTCCCTAAAAACGTGACACAGTTGTGATTTTTGTACGAGATGATGTTTTGTTTCTATTTTTTTATGTATAGATTAAAATCTAGCAAAGAAATATAAGTGCACCGCTTTTTTTTATATACTGAGTCGAAACAGCAACTAAAAGCGTGACAGAGTGGTATGAAAAAGACAACGAAAAGAATTTTGACCCAAATGTATTCTTACTGCCGTTACCACACGGCAATGTGTCTGTAAGCATTGCGAATAGTACAGGTAATAGCGTGTTCATTCGATCATAATATTTCATGGAACTGCAAGATACAGTCAACATAGTAAATGAACATTTTAATTAAAATTTCTATTGCAGCAAATTTTCTCGTTCTGTAGGCTTAACACGGGATTAGTGTGATAGTATGTCGGCGCGAGACGGCGATCAATAGAAGAAGTCAATTGTCGAGTCCGACTCAGCGTTTGACAAAAAAAAACAGTCTAAGTGAACTACTTTTTTGAAGTTGGCTTATTAAAATTGAAAATACTTATCACTACTCACTACATAGTATAAAAGAAAGACACTTTTTCTGTCCCTATGTCCCTTTGTACGCTTTAATCTTTAAAACTACGCAACGGATTTTGATGAGATTTTTTTTATAGGTAGAGTAATTGAAGAGGAAGGTTTTTATGTAGGTATAGTACCCGTGCGAAGCCGGGGCGGGTCGCTAGTTTTAATTAAAATTTTACACAAACACAGGATTAGTGCGATAGTAATTATGTCGGCGCGAGACATCAATCAATAGAAGAAGTCAATTGTCGAATCGGACTCGGCTGAGCAACGTCCGACAAAAAAACAGTCTAATTGAGCTAACTCCTTTTTTGAAGTCGGTTTATTAAAATTGAAAATACTAACTACCGATATTTCGCAATTTCTTCACCCGATGTCCACATTTCTAATTCTAACTATTACATTGTTTGACAGAACAAAATCGTGCACCTGATCAATTTTACCCTCAAATTGAGACATAATTTCATTCAAATTAAAATGCTCTATTATTCTAACAAAACTACAGTCACTTACGACATTTTTGTATTGGCTTACTTAGGACATCAAATAGGGGTATATATTTAATCTGGACTAACAAAAATAAAAATAAAAACAAAAACTATACTATGCTAAACTAAGCCTACCTTAAGGACTACGGGGACCTAAACTATATGTACAAATGTCTCCCACATCGCTGTCACTGGGCAAAGTGCCCATAAGGCTGGCTGCGTTGCCTCGCTGAATGGCAATGCCAATTCGTTGGGCGAGGAACGAGCCAGCTCTAGGTTCACCCGAGGACCGGATGAGCAAATAACTTAATTTTTTAAGAAGTTTAATTGCTTCCGGTCCCCAGGGGCCAACGGTCTCCACTGCGAACGGCGCAAATATGTAGCTGTCGCCTAATGCTGCATATTTGCGCCGCTTTGCAGCTTCAGCGGAGGCCGCAGCCCCGCCAGCCCTCGTCGACGTCGTGCCCAGGTGGGACGGCGCCAGGGTGTCCACACATGTGGCATCCCAGACTAAGGGCCGTCCTTGTTGCCAGGGCACGAGAGTCATCCCGTCGGGTCTCTTGCCGTCATCACGTACCAGGCCACAAGGCTCTAAAGTGGCCGGCACGCTGACGCTGACCAGAGCCCGACGGATGATGTCGTTAAGGGTAGCGTGGCGCGACAGGCGACCAGCGCTCTTTGAGCATGCCAGACCATGGTGCCCCAGCCTGTCAACTGTTGTGCCACAGAGGCAGCGATGTGGAACGACTAGGTTTGCCCCGAGTCGCAAGCCGACAGCAATACGGAAACTGTTAGGGTCCAGAAGGTTTCCGTAGTTGGCTGAAGGATAGGCATTGAGCCAGTACCCAGACTCCCTTTCCGAAATCGCTAATAAGCGGGCCTTGTCGGATATATTTGTTGTTGAATTTATGAGATCTGTTTGCACCCGCCGGCAAATGGGTCCGTCCCAGAGTCTCTGGCTATTGCCATTAAAAGGCGGATCTACCCCTGGACAGGTCAGTCTCCATGCGACCTTAGCCTCGGTTAAGTACGCTATCTCACAATCACGGGGTGATGGATTTAGTATTTTTCCAGTGAGAGATAGCGTGCTGTGTACCGAGGACAAGAAAGCCGGCAGGGCGACGCTGGAGATTTTACGTAGACCAAGACCACCGAACCTTACTGGGAGGGAAGCGATGTCAAACATTCTGGAATCAATTTTAATATTTATAATTTTCTCAATATGTGTCCAAATGATGTTGTCTATATTTTCACAAAGGTGTGTGAATTTCCAAAAAGGGCTGCATCGCATGACATAAGTAAATTTAGGTACAAAATGACAAAACTTAGGACCCACAAAAGTAATATGTTCATTCGGAGCTAGAGTCGCTTAGAACCTTGTTGTTCCACCATTAAATTCTAATGGTCCAATATCAATACAAACCTAGTCATTTAAGACTTTTTTGAGCCTTTGGATCAAATTACGTCTAAAGTTACAATCACTTAGAACCATGTTATAGTGCAGTTTCATTGTCAAACCATTTCATAACTACAATAGAAAAGATCCTATTTCCATTCAAAATTCAATTCACTTACGACCATCTTGAGCTTCGTATCAAAAAAGTCCATACGGAGTTGTAGTCGCTTAAGACCTTGTTAACATTGTGAAGTTTCATTCTGAAAGTATTTAACACCTCATAGAAATCGTGAATTCTCGATTGTCCGTACAATGATAATTGGTGTAGTATGCAGTCTTCATTGCGTTAGTAGGTTCAATGCTCGTGGCTAGAGTGATTTCTTTGACATGTTTTTGTTTATATCGTTTTTAGGGTTCCGTACCTCTACAAAAAAATCTAGATTTTTTTTTTATTCACCATCTCTAGTGGTAAAGTGGGTATGCTTTTTTATGTTGCTGTAATCCTATAGTGTATTTCATTAAATAGGTCTTTTAAAAAGACTAAGGGTCTCAAAAAGATGTTTTTTTCTAAAGTCAATATTTTCGGAGATAACTGCTCCAGAATAAAAAAAAGTGTGTTCCCTTCCTCAAACTTTTGTTTCATGGGTCCAAAATATAAAAAAAAGTCACCTTTCGTGACTTTTTTTTAATATTTTAGACCCATTATATTTTGGCTTATTAATTTAAATATAACTATTTATTTTCACACATAATCGACCCAGCCGTTTTGAACAACTACTATGGTAGAGGCATCGTAAGAAGTCGTTTTTGACGTTTGTTTGCACATGAAGTTCTGTAAATGTTCACAGTTAGTATCATGGAGCAAATGTCAAACTTCATTGTTGCCTGTACGGAATAGTGATGTTACTACTGTTGCTGCAATTTACCGATACGTCAATCGAAATAAATAAGTAAACCTTTTTTTATGGAGGTACGAATAATTGCTATAATACTCGTAGTAGGTACGCACATATTTTTTAAAAGTTGTTATGGTTTCGACAGGTCCTCGCGAGGCCGTGTGCCCGGTGGATACGCGGCTTTACAGACTGTGTTGAACTTGACAACCAGATAAATGTCAAAATTGTTATAAAATCACGTATAATTTTATTTTTCGTAGAATAATAATTTATGTAGGTACCACTACGTTATCACCTAGATGTGCTCTGATTTTAATAAATGGTTTTAGTGACTTAATATACTGTATATACGGCATTTCTCTATTTGGCATACCTACATTGCACTCTGAGCTAGCACGCAAGTTTACCAACGTGGGTTGGGAGTGGATCGCTGCAGGCTGGCAAACTCGCGTCCAAGCTCATGGTCTCAACCACTGCCAGTTCTGCATTGACATTACTACCAAGTGAAACTACTTACGTATATTGTATATCAGACTCCGATACTATTTGACCTGGCATTACATTTGGACACCGATTACCTACTGCTATTAATTGTTGACCTCGATTTTTAATTTTGACACTGTTTATGCTTCTGATTGGATATAGTTACTATCTCTCGCTAGTCTCGCTAACAGAGGTTGTGGATGCTATGAATTTCCTCTATAGGTCACGTCCTATCCGTCCTATACTATAGAACATCCTGCCTAAATGCGACTTTACGTCATTATGACGTCACCGGCACCAAAGTTTCGCTACCTGCTAATCATTCTAAGTAAGATTACCAAACACTTTTTTAGTTCGGATCACCTAACACTTTTTTTTAATTAATTTTTTTTAATGGCAAGTACCAGATCTAACGCCCTTTCGCACTTGACTGAAAATTTTACGACGATAAAATCGAGTGTTTCACAACAACAACACTATTGTGAGCTGTCAAAAACGACTTCTTTCGATGCCCCTACTTTACAGTAAGCTTAGCACAGGATTAGTGCGACAATATGTCGCCGCGAGATAGACTATCCATCACTCTTTTATTCATATAGTTAGTAAAAGATGGAAAATCTATCTCGCGGCGACATACTGACATACCAATCATGTGCTAAGCATAATACAGAACAGAACCCTACACTGAGCATGGCCCGACATGCTCTTGGCCAGTTTTTTTTCCTTGGAAACATGTGCGCTGTCTCCCAAAATGTGACAGAGAAATGACAATATGACTTCGTTACGTAGGAATTAGGTTCATTTTACTTTGAGGGGAAGAGTATTTTATTATCATGGTTGTCACACATCATTTTACAGCTTAAAATAAATGCGCTTGTGACGAATCAAAGATGTTAGATGTTAAATAAAATGTTGTGAAAATATTAGTATTTGTTGAATTCATCATAATGTATAATGTATGTTTTGTCAGCCTCCTACGCTATAGTTATGAAACTAGGCTATAGTTGGTAGTAACCCTGCCTACGAAGCTGGAGGTTCTGGGTTCGAATCCCAGTGAGGGCATTATTTGTGTATTTATTCATCACAAATATTTGTTCCTTGGTTATGGCTGTCTATGTATTTAAGTATCTGTATGTATCTATCTATTAAATATATCGTCGCCTAGTATCCACAAATCACAGGCCTGAATTGAGCTTACCATGGGACTAGGTCGATTTGTTTGAGATATCCCAAGATATTTATTTATTTATATTTATATAGCGGTATAAGAATACAAGCTTTCGACTGCGACTTTGTCTGGATAGAATTTGGTTCAAACTTTCCTTCTTCATGAAATAAAACAATTTTAACGGATTATATCGCGTATATTAATTAAATTAAACTACATCTTGACTTTTCGAACACTTTAGAATTCGTGACCCGGGTCTTCCGTAGACCACGAACCCTGTAAAGTGTTCGAAACGTCGGGTGTAGTTGAACATAATGAATATACACGATATAATTCGTTAAAATAGTTCGATATAAAAACTATGCACTTATGTACAGTATCTTCAATATCTTAATACTCGTACAGATTATTATGATACGTATTTGTAGGTATCAGTATCTTAGCAGTGAAAGGTTTATTTTACATAATATAATAGGTACCTATATAGTAAGACGGATGTCGAATGGATAAAATTTTGATTTAATATGGGTATATTCATTAAATTTATTTTAGATATGTGGGGAAATAAAACATACAGTATCTGCATATTCACTAATTTAATTCACTTAATGTTAAAAACAAACAAAATTTCTGACATTGTCACATTAATATAATACAGCATTAACAGCCCTAATGATATCCACGAAGAACAGTAATTTGCCAACCCTATTCAATCAGCAGACATTGTTCGTTATTAATACAATGTGTCATCTAGGGCTGTCACAAAAAACTACACAGATGTGTCATGACCCTTACTGCCAGTCCACGGAATTACATAAAACTTGCGACCATATAAAACATGGACGTCTAACGCCAGCTCAAAAATGCCCCCAAAAACAATTGTTAAATTGTGCCAAGACGAGCAGGACATAGCGCTTTTCTTAACACCGCGCATATTTCGGCGCCACATCTTTGACAAATGTTTATAGAATATAGCCAATCAAAACTTTCATCGACCAATCACAACTATTTAAAAATGGCGGTTTAAGTTTCTATATGTTTATATTGAAATTCATTACCGTGATGCATAAAAGAGGGCATGACACTTGTCAACTAAAATTCAGTACTATTTTTGAAAGGCAATTTAGTGTAGCGTGCGGCTTCCATGTTTTATTTGTTCGTAGACTCATAGTAATACCACTGAATGTCTTCGTTTCCTATTTGATACAATTATCATTTCTATTCCACTCAATTTAAAGACTGAATTCCTGTAATAAGTATTGTTTTTTGTTCAAAATAAGGCTTTTCTTGAGACTTGACACTTTAAGATTAAGCTGGGCTTAGATCAAAGATTGCAGAAATAAATTGGTCTGTGTTCAGCTTTAGGAGTTTCATTAACTGGAAGCCTGAAGCTAATTCATAAGCTCTCTTAACTTAGCAAGCTGATAAGTATCGTTTTGTCTCTTTCGGTCTTATAGACATGTGGTACGATTGAAAGGGACAAACAATACTTATATGTTTGCTAACTTAAGAGGCGGTTATGAATAAGGAGTAAAGTGTTTTCATACAACTATGGTATAATAAATAAATAAATATATTGGGACATCTTACACAAATCAACCTAGTCCCACGGTAAGCTCGATTAAGGCTTGTGATGTGGGTCCTAGGCGACAATATATATAATAGATAGATACATATAGATACTTAAATACATAGACAGCCATGACCAAGGAACAAATATTTGTGATAAATAAATACACAAATAATGCCCTCGCCGGGATTCGAACCCGGAACCTCCAGCTTCATAGGCATGGTCACTACCAACTAGGCTACGGAGGCTGACATAAGGAAAAGTTATGTTATGAATTACATCAAATGTTGAAAAATACCGATTCCCAATTGTTGATAAGTTATTTTATAGAGAGGTATAACAGGCTGATTGAAGAAAAAAATTACATGTTTTGTCGTACTTGTTATTATACAGTATATATTTATTTTGCTACATTGTGAGCCTTTTTTTAGTAAAATTACCCAATATTTTTTGTTACCGTATAAGGATGAAATTAGATTTTATAAATTTTCTCCGCGAATCATTTTGCAGAATATCATTTTCCAGACAACTTATCGCAGAATTTCATTTTGTCGTACTTATCTCATCATCATCATCATCATCAGCCAATTGACGTCCACTGCTGGACATAGGCCTCCCCCAGAGAGATCCACAAAGATCGGTCGTGAGCTGTCCGCATCCATTGGACACCCGCAACCTTTACCAGGTCGTCGCTCCATCTTGTGGGGGGCCTTTCCACTTATCTCAATCACCAACTATTACGTCTCGCAAACATGTCTTTTGCATATTATTTTATCATAATCCAACCGAACCTTGTTGGCAAATGATAATTTTGCCAAATATAAGTTAAAAAATTTGCAATGTCAAGTGAAAAATTGCCGAGGGATATTGAGCTACATAAAATTCTGTAAATACAAACCATGAAATTTATTAACTTATTTTTTTATTTACCTATTTGCGCGAGAAATAAAAAAGTGTAGCACAATACCTACAAGAAAAAGTCATTAAAAATAAATACAACCTTATTTCTCTTTACATTTTTTGAAAACATTTTGCATATACACTAAAAAGTTCAAATTAATTTAAAAACCCCAGCCGTCAAATGTTAACTAGACGATCAAATCTTCACCCCTCACTCGACCCTAAGTTACAAACGAAATAGGATACCTTTCTCGTCCTTATCGCTCCAATACTCTAACTTAAAAGTGAAAAAGAGACGTAGCGTGGTTTCAAGTTTCGTCGTCAAGTTGATGAAATAGTGAAGCCATATAAGAAGCCTTGTTATAAGTCAGGGGGGAAATCAGAACGTCAAATTATTCATAAATTACTGATGTAGAGGCACTAGATATGGCAGAAGATAATATTCTGAAATATACATCATCAGCCCATCTCAGTCCACTGCTGGACGTAGGCCTCTCCTATTAACTATGCGTATAGACGCATTTGGAGGTAAATGACTATAATCGCCGCACTGGGCAAGCGGATTGACGGTCGCAGTAATGTGTCCACTATGATGACGCTGCTGCCCATTATCAATCTTCTATCAAATAATGGTCAGTGACACTTCAATCCCTTAGTCGACTTTTACGACACCCGAGGGACAAGTTGGGGTGGTGAGAAACGTATTATTACTACCTTGACCACATGGCCAATTCTTTTCTGGAACATAATGGACAAACAAAACATGAAAGTCATACGCCACATATTTTTTCTTTTTTTTGCGTATTTTATTTACAAATCTGTACAACTAAAGACTGAAGAGCTAGCCATTTCCTCGCACAACGCATCAGTATTGCGATACAGGGAGGAAATGCCGCCAGCATCTTGGGTACAATGCCACAAGAGCCAATCTTAGATATAGGTCAGGTTAGTTAGATTTAACTTATCTATATAAATTGTACAAATTTGCATTTCATAAATTGATTTGTATATTTACCCCCTTATTCATAAACGTTTGTTAACTTAACAAGCCGCTAATAATTGTTTGTCCCTTTTGCTCTTATGGACACATTGTTAAGACCGAAAGGGACAAATAATTCTTAGCGGCTTGTTAAGTTAACAAGCGTTTATGAATAAGGGGGTTAGTGTATATGCCTAAACGAATACAAGAATTACTCGTTCTAAGGCAAACAATTCATACCTCTTATCAGATTTCTCAAAATAAGGTTCTATGATTTACAGCATTTTACCTTAAGGCAGTAGAAATGTCGCGAACTGAGATAAAAGTTCAGGTAAAACTTCCCTTCTTGTCCCTGTTTCCCCCCTTAGGTGTTTTCCCCTCGGATGTTTTTCACCCCCCGCAAATTGCCTCGATAAGAACTTGGAAGCACATTGAAAATTGGGAAACGTCGAGTTGATTTGTTATTGATATATTTTTAACCGACTTCAAAAAAGGAAGTTTTCAATTCGAGTGATTTTCTCGATCTCCAAGAATCATGAACTGAGTTGATTTTTTGTTTATCGAACTGGTGTACTAGTAACCCAGATTTAGCTCTGTTGGCATCAATTTGAGATTATTTCGGGGATAATCTTATAAGTAATAATAATACATTTTGTGATCTCAACTCATCAAAGTAAGCAAATATTATGATGCTGATAGTAGGCGTCATAATAATTAGTTTTATTATTGTTCTGGTTTCTTATCAAAACCATTATTAGCTTGTATTTACATCAAATATTAATGCGACCACCGAGTTGTATGCGTTAGCATTTTTATAATGTTTTTTTTTTACATTTATGAGTGAATTCACTAAATTAATAATTTACCATAATTACTATGGAGTTTTTTCCTTCAGTTAATTCTGTTCATTCCTTTACTGAGTTATTGGATGGGATTTTAATTATGATTCTCACACGAGTTATACTGCCAAGTTTAGTGTCATAGAGACGTTTTGGAGTAATGAAATAATTATCAGTATTTGAAATAATAATCAGTAACGAAATTTTGGATGATAACCCCAACAGGGCACTGTGAACTGAGGTTCGTCTTGATGGAGCAAAATATGTAACAGTTATAATTTAAAGTTTTAGGAATGTCATCCTTTAACAATAAAATACCTACCAGCTATTATTAATGCTAAATGCGTAGGCAATCGCTAATGGTCAGTACTTCAGTCAGCGTAGCGTAGTTTTCTCTTTCTATCACTCTTCTTTTTTTAGCGCGATGTAGAAAGCTGCGTTTCGTTTGTGAATGATTTTTAGCGATGGGTATCTTACGCACCCAGCAGTGTTATTCACTAAGGAAACCGCCTTGCTGTAAGCGGTGTGTCAGCGCTGCGGCAGCGTCGAGCCTAAAAATGGTATTCACTAATGTAGTTTAAACGACACTAGTGCTCGGCGACGAATGCGGCGTGAGCTGGAACTACACTGCGTTGAGAGTTTGACGTTTAATGTACGAACTTCGTATTCTCTAACGAAAAACAGCGACGAACTCGCCCACAACCTCAATTACTAATGTCAAATCAAACAGCTAGGATTTTAGACAAGGCTGTCTCGACGTCGAGCTCGTTGACGAACGCAGCGTCGAATGTGTGAATAAGAGAATAGCATAGCCGTAGGGTTAGCACATGATTGGTGAGACAGTATGTCGCCGCCAGCTAGAGTATCCGTCCCTCTTTTATTAATATTGTTAGTATAAAGCGGTAAGTCTATGTCGCGGCGACATTCCGTCGCACCATATTTGCTAAGGTTATAGTTATTTACCCTAAATATCATATCAAAACGGTATACTTACCGAAGAATTAACCTCGCTGAACTTTATTACCGTATTTAATCTCAAGAAAGTTCGGAATTATGAATGCACGAATCCAGAGGTAAAAAGTTGTCTGTTCCGATCCCCTTATCCTGCCAGATAATGGGTTATTTAGATCACTTTTTGTTAGGCCTAAGGCTTTTCTTAAGTAAATTAGTATTATGAATAAAGTAGTTGACCGAAGCGTAGCGTGGGTGAGTAATGTGAGTATTCTAGTTTGGCAGAAGTGTTTCTGCATTGCTATGTATTGCTTTTGTATAGTAAAGGTATTGGTTTCCTTTCGGTCTTTGTTGTTGTTGTATTCTGGCCATTTTTTTCCGCAACTCGACATCTAACCTGCCTTCTTTACGTGGTCCCAACGCTGTTCCTGTACTTGTTGGAGTTGTTGGGGACTTCACATACACCCTTGAATTTCTTCGCAGGTGTATGGTTTTCTCACGATGTTTTAATTGTGAATATCAAATGATATTGCTAACACCGAAAGGGACATACGATTATCGACTTGTTAAACTAGGAGACGTGTATGTACAAGGTTAGTCCCCAAATATACAATTCACAAAGTCATTTCTCAGCAGGCATTAGTTTAGACAGTCCCAAATGAAGTCAAAATAAATAATTATGCGAAATCAACGTCTGCGTAACATTCGTTTGCCATGTGATGATTCCGCTAAATGAAACTACGGGAATAATAATTTGGGAGCTGATAATTAATAAATATAAATAATAAATAAATATCTAAGCAATGCATCTACCCCGACTAGCCGTCCCTCTCCGACGCGCCAACAAGGTCGTGTACAGCGGCCGTCGGCTGCGCTAACGAAAGAGAGACTCGCTGCTCTGGCAAAGTTACCATTGCGCTCGAAAAAAACTAACCTACCGGCCATAAACGAACCCGCGGTACCGGCACAAAAAATCAACGCTGAAGTGATTACGAGCACAAACCAAGGCGCAAATGTTTTAAAAAATGACGACGAATATCAGGATTTAGCAGATGATTTAATTAGACCTAAGTTACCGCCCAATAAAGACGATAAAGAAGTCGACCAGGACTGGCAAACTGCCCAAAGCCGCCATCAACGCCGCAAGCAGCTTAAATCCTCTGTTTTCATAAAAGGGACAGCCACTAACACGTCCATAGAAGGAATCCAAATGCACAAATATCTCCACGGTTGTTTTTTCAGGAAAGAAACAACGACTGATAGTTTAATAAGCCATTTAAATAATA
>JALPQI010005822.1:0-68444 GCA_025490895.1 Thaumatotibia leucotreta | reverse complement strand
ACTTCAAACACCACCTAGCCATACATAAGTCCAGCGTGAGGGGGGGGGGGGGGGGGGGCAAGTGCTCCCATTGCCCCCCCTCCTGGATCCGCGCCTGCTTGCAAGTCGATCTTTTTACTAAGCAGTATAGACTGAACTTTTCCTTTCCCGTTAAATGCTGAAGTCGTATCGCAACCACTTATGGCATGCAGAAAGAGGATCGATTCCCTGCAATTTTTGACCACATTTCCTTCTATTAAGCTTCGGGTGCTATAAAGTCTCTTGTTTACACTCCCTTGGGCCTCTTTCAGCAAGAATATATTATTCTGTACAGGAGTAAGACCCAGTAATAGTACATTGGGTATTTAGGGCGGTAAGTAAGAATTTGCGAACGAGTGTGAAAGTAAAGCCCAAGCACAAAACTAAACTTTCACAAAACTACTCTAAAATGGTCTAAATCAGGGATGACTTAATTTCATCATTTTCATAAAAGAAATCTCGGCGCGGCGCGCGGCGTACGCCGGACCGCGCTAGTGCGACGTAATGTTGTATGAAAATCCTTAACGGCCTACTAGGACGTAATGACGCACCTACGGCGCGCATCACCGCAGCGTATTGGCGCACTTACCGAACAGGTGTGATGAAAAAGAACTAACAGATCTATGTCTTGCCCAACCACTACGACATTCTTGTTTCTTTCGGCTTCTTCTATTGCCGTCTGAACAATGAGCTTATCTGCGTCATCATTCGCCGTAAGCGAGCTTATCCCTTCATTGTTCAGTCGGTTGCTTAGCTAAAAAATTAAACCTTTCCTTGTTCAAAAGATTGCTTAAGAAACTTGCTTTTGTTTCAGTAATACGACTCTGCTCATTAAACTCTATTTCTGGACACTTTCGGTTTAGCATTCGTCTCAATCTTTCACAGCTTTTCGTCCTTCTACAGTTTTCGCCATAGCCATCGAAGACGACAACAACCTTCTCGCCGTAACATTTTTTGATATACCTCACATAAGCGGTGTAAATATCAGCGTATGTTCCTTCTTTTGGCCAAATCACTCGATACACGTCAGTTAGAGGAATATTAAGTACTTATCTATATAAAAAATAAATAAAAATTGTTTACAAAACGCATTTCTTGTAATAATAAAAATATTGTTGTTCTTTGTGTACCAAATGTTTTATTTCCGCTAAGCGTACATTTTTAGCAATCTTTGATGCACCATAGCTTGGAAACTATAAATGCTATCGAAATAAATGTACGTATTTATTTGTAGGTAATTTGATGACAAATAATTCCGTCTTTGACCATTTTATCCTAGCTTGTATGGTTTTCCTGAAAATCGAGAAAATCTGTAAAATGGGACACTTATCAAGGGGGGAGGGGGTGATGCGGATGGCGGGGGGGAGGGAGAGTCGTGTATTGTAATGTACTTGTATATAGGTATCCCACAGCAGCAATAAATTAAAATTATAAATTTTGCCGTCTTGCCCATACATTGAAATCTAGAATGAATCCACTTCGGCGTCGGGCTTCAATAGACCCTCGTAAGTAATACATTAATGCATCAAGGGCGGTTAAGAAGGAGAGTGCCTATGCCTGTAAATTAAATTTTGTTAATAAAGGTTCATCAGCTCGAGTTTTCCAAAAGTCACGTGACAAGATACCAGACCCCCTCCTCCCCCTGGTGACCAAGAGTGGTACTTTGGCGGACCCCTTCCCCCTAAACAGGTCACGTAGTATGGGTATGTTCCCTAAGCATACGGACCATCACACAGGTTTCTCATATTCCGCGCTCGGTACTCAGACTAACAGTATTGGTTAGATGCTACCGTAACGCCATCTAGTAACAAGTCCGGGGACTTTGTAAGGTAAGTGGCGAGCGTGCAGGCTAAGCGCGTCGAATAACTTACGATGAACGTAGTTACATCTATTGTGGATGGGTGGCGCTTAGTTGCAAATTTATGATTTATGCTATACAGGGTGAAATCTAAGTTGTGAATCGAAAATACTTCTTGAACTCCGTAAACAAGTAGCGATTAAATGCCTCGGATGTTAAGAACGAAAAACAATACTTTTTTAACCGACTTCAAAAAAAGGAGGAGGTTCTCAATTCGACAGATTTTTTTTTTGTTTTATGTATGTTACCTGATATCTCCGAGAACAGTGAACCGATTTAAAAATTTCTTTTTGTGATCGAACGTGTATTACCCCGAGATGGTCCCATTGGCATTGCACCCTAATTGGCACCAAGTTGGGGTCTGATGATGATCTTGGAGAAATCGAGGGATCTCTTCAAATATTATAGGTAGGTACATGTATGACGCTTTTGGTAATTTTCATTCATTTACAAGAATTTGCATTCAGAAAGTAGGATTTGAGGAAACCAATGATGGAAACAAATCGGGGATCTTGGAAAAATCGGTTGAAATCGGTTGTTTACAATTTTCATTTGGTGATTATCTGTATTTCAACAACGTTTTTCTCCTTAACAACTCACTTGCTTTGATTTTTGCGATATGTTCTATGTCTATGTAAAATAAGAGTGATGACATGTAATAAAAGCTACATGAAGCAAGTCAGTGGATAGGTAATTTTTCGTTTAAAAGTGGAAGAATTATGGGTTATTTCAAAGGATTGTTAATACATA
Source organism: Thaumatotibia leucotreta (assembly GCA_025490895.1). NCBI lineage: Eukaryota > Metazoa > Arthropoda > Insecta > Lepidoptera > Tortricidae > Thaumatotibia > Thaumatotibia leucotreta. Next base: position 65,818 of record JALPQI010005822.1, on the reverse strand, counting down.
TAATATTAGGCTTTATTTCTAAAGAACGACATAAAATAAAAATAAAAAACAAACAATATAACGACTTAACTTAATACTTACACTAACTATAAATAAAAAAATTGGCCTAAATCGCCGTCAGTGGGCAAGGTACCCAGAAGGCTGGCCGCATTCCCCCGTTGTATAGCGATACGTACTTAAGATTAGTAAATTAATTTTCCTTTTTAAATGGCAGCTGTCACATACATTTTCCTTATAATTTATTCCGGTTAGAAATTAAATGTAATTGATCTTAAAACTCAGATTATCTTAAAGAATCTAATAACTACCTATAGGTAGTAATATTAATTTCCTTCTCCTATTTCTCCTCTTTTTTCTCAATATTGACTATTGACGCGTGACGTCTTTTTATTTTCTATCCGAAGCTAGAAATTCCAACGAAGCCTGTAACTGTAAAAGAAGATTATTTTAATTAAAACCTAGACTCTGGCTGAAATTGCCCGCTTTATCAATGTAAGCGATGTGTTCTGGGAACGCCGTGTTCACTGAAATTAGACATTTTTCTAGCTATTTGTGAGAAACTGGAAATGTTCCGTTTTAAATCGGGAGATTGAACCATTTAGAAAAACGTTCGCTAGAATGCCTTGTTACAGCTTACTACAAATAACCGCAAAGTGCCGTTTTGCTCTTTGTATATATATATAGAGCATTAAATAAGGCGAGAAATACAAAGGACCGCGCAGCAAACAAAGGTAAAAGGGTGAATATCTGAGCGTTTCAACCGCCCGATTTGGGTGGCATCATTTTTGCCGAAGTTTCTAAACGTCTCAATGTTATACCTCATTTGTATTGTCTCTTTTATGTGTTTATATTTATAACCGATAGTTCATAGCTTAGTAGCTCGCGATGAGACCAGTGCCTTACAGTAGCAATAATGAGAAAAAACCCATTAAATAGCGCTATAAAAGAACTAACTTCTACTAACTTTGGACTTAGCGTTATTGAATTTGACTTTCTCTTTTCGTTGTCTGGAGTTTATAAAGATGTTCAAAATGTAATTAAATTCTAAATTAGTAAAAATGTTGTTTCGAGTTTAACGTCGTTTTCCTTTTGAGTGTACTTGATTTTTAATTCAATTATAATTTTTACTAACACGAAACGCCTCGAGCGATGGATACTTTTTAGGGTTCCGTGGTAAACTAGGAACCCTTATAGTTTCAACATGTCCGTCTGTCCGTCTGTCTGTCACGGCATAGCTCGATCGTACTAGAAATTTGCAATTTGATACAGGTAGGTATATATTAGTCACGCCGGCAAAGTGGTAGAAAAAAAATCGGTTACCTCAATTAGTAGTAAAGTGGAAATGATTTTTGTAATCTTAAGGGAACTTACCCATACTACGTGACCTGTTTAGAGGGGGGAGGGCGTCCGTCAAAGTACCACTCTTGGTCACCAGGGGGAGGGGGGGGTCTGGTATCTTGTCACGTGACTCAAAAAACGCGTAAAAAGGGGTCACGTAGTATGGGTATGTTCCCTAAAGTGTAGTCGTTGAGGTCTTTTAAAAAGAAGAAGAGTCCGAAAGTTTTTTCTAAAGTCAATATTTTCTAACCACTCCAGTAGAAAAAAAGTGTCGCCCGCTCCAGCTTTTGATCCGTGGCTCCAAAAAATATGAAGCCGTTTTTGAATAACTACGGAACCCTACTCTGAGCATGGCCCATGCTCTTGGCCGGTTTTTAACGTAGCTTTACAATTTAGGAGACCGTTGACATTTCATTTTAAAGTAAGTAAAAAACCATTTCTGCTGTCACGGAGTAAAGTTGACTCGGACATTTTAAGTGCCAAAGTGCCCGCGGTACGACTTTTGAAATTGTTTTAATGGCCAGAAATGTGATATCGTGTCCTGGATCGTCATTCTGAGAATTTCGTAGGTGCCACAAGTCACAAGATGATTTAATATAAAATTGCTAGAGTGGTACAATCACATTATCATCGGCCTCTCCTTAGCTTATACGCATTGACGCATTAGGAGGTAAATCTACCTGTAATCGCCATGCTGGGCAAGCGGCTTATTAGTGATCGCAATAATGTGTCCACTATGATGATACTGCTACCCATCATCATTCTTCGATATACCTACGTATATACGAGGTATATTGTTTTGTACACCATCGCCGTAACAAGTCTGGCGAATTAGTCGATCATAATTATTGGTCATGCCGTGTGGTGACGGCAGTAAGAATACATTTTGTCACTACCCCAACTCTTTCCGTGGGTGTTGTAAGAGTCTACTAAGGGATTTAAAGTGTCACTAAGTTGTATTTATTGAAGATTGATGATGGGCAGCAGCACCATCATAGTTGAGTGGCCACATTACTGCGATCGCCAACCCGCTTGCCCAGCGTGGCGATTATGGGCATTTGCCCCCTATACGCTTAGATAATAGGAGAGGCCTATATAGAGAGGAGGAGAGGATAAATCCATCAGTGGACTGATTATAGGCTGATGATGTATGTATGATAGAGCATGTCTCTTCGTTGGATTACTTGAACCTCAAGTACCTACATGCGTTGCTAATATGAAAATTTTAGAAGATTGTTCCGTTGGCACCAAGCCGGGGTCTGATGATGGTATCTTGGAGAAATCGGTTTATATATATTTTAATTTGGTGATTATTCTAAATATGGGATGTCATATACCAAAGAAAAATAGACCAAGATCACCAACGTCCGCGAGGTGGGAATTAAACACACGTACTTAGCTTTCGCGGTTGATGCCTGTCCTGTACCGCTCGGCCACTCGCTTAGCAACCACCAGTCAAATTTCTCGGGTAAATGTAATCTCTTACAAGGCTAGGAGCCTTTGACCATGTTCTAAGGGCAAGCAATACATGCATGCACCTGGTGATTATTATAATATTATTACAGCATCATTTTTGTACAATCGGGAGAACATCAAAATATGGCTTGACTAGAAGAAAACATATGCATCAAGGCAATAGAGGGATAAATTAAACGTTTATAATCCCGTATACGACAATAATACCCTAACTATTGATAATCATAATCACGTAAAATTATTTGTGTTCAACATGAAATACATTGCATGCTGCTGGGCTATAAAATACATAATTAATAACTGCAACTCCTTGTTACAAAAGAGCTTATAATGATTTGAAAAACTATGAAAATTCCGACACATTGTTAAAAGTGTAAAAATTTTCAATATTGCCTTTAATACCAAAACGTCGAATACATTTATGGAATCGCTTGGTTATACGACTATTGGCTATAGTAGCAGTAAATGGTTCTTTAAGAAAATGTTCTCGAAGCTTAGCTTGCAATTTGAGTGGGCTAAGATGCTATCTCTATCAATTATGGCCCATAAAAGGTAATGACTTCATCGTAAATCTTCAGTTTACACGACACCGTTTTACCTGGTGTTGAATAAATGGGGGCGAATTGCTTTGTGCTAATGATGGTTGTTGTTGGTAAATTGCTGGCTGCTAATAAATTAATACCACACCTCGGATCATCATCATCATCATCAGCCTATGAAAGTCCACCGCTGGACGTAGGCCTCTCCAATTAAATAGGCGTATACACGTATTATAGGAGGTAAATGACGCTGCTGCCCGTCATAAATCAAATCAATAAATGGTCAGTGACACTTCAATCACTTAGTCGACTCTTACGACTCCCGCGGGAAGAGTTGGGGTGGTGACAAATGTATTCTTACTGCAACGTCATAATGCATCTATACGCATATTAATAGGAGAAGCCTACCTCTAGCAGTGGACTGGAATAGGCTGATGATGTAATTTGTAATGGATTCTGAAGTACATTATAGTGCCATTTTTATACTTTGGGTAGGCATCCCAAAAAGGCGTTTAGTAGGCTTTGCCGCTGTAAACACGAAGCTTGGTATTACTTGTAAGTTTTCGTAACTCTCATGCCATTAATGTTTTAGTGTTGTTCGACAACTAGTTACCTGGCCCCATAAATATGTGAGCGACGCGACAAGTTTGATGAAACTGTATAATTTAGGCACGTGTTGGCAAGTCCTTCGGGCAATTTGTCCAAGCTGAAACTTTCATCCAACCTTAGAAGACAAACGACAGGGCAATGTCAATGGTGTTACTTAAACAAAATAGAATAGAATACAATAGAATAGAAAATAATTTATTCGTTACACATAGAACAAAGCAGATATGACGTATACAAAAGAAAAAGAAAAGGTGCCACGAAATGGTCTCATCTCAGCGTGTTGCTGGCGTGAGCCAGCGCTGATCTTCCGATGAGACCATATAAATGAGCAGTTAATCACAAATTATAACTATATAGTTAGCCAATTGAAACCCTAGGCCACTAGAGAATTATGTTTACCCTTAATTTGACAACGTCCAAAATACTGGACATGGTCTTTGAGCCACTTTTTGTATTTTTTTAGAACCGGAATTATTAACACGTTGAGCGCGGGGTACTCCCGAGGGGAGTTCTCTGTGGGAGGTCCATTTTCGCTGCAAAGCTGAAAAATCACGGGATCGGCTACGAGCGTAGCGCGTAGCACTCGTTCGCAATGAAAGTGTTAAGACTATTGAGTGCCAAGGAGGCTTGAGCACACGACAATCCCCTATTTCTGTCATATTAACGGTTAAAATGACGCCATAAATTAAATTGTGATAATATAATCTAATTGTCATTATGACAAGGTTCTAGAGCGGAATGATTGATGGGTTGAATGTAATGTAAGTACATTAGATAATAACATATAACATGTTATAAGAAATATGACAATTATTATGAAATTCTGACACAGACTGAAACTTATGTTAAGAATTACGTACCGAAAATCCATCTAAACCTTTGGGTAATTGGGTATTTATAAATATATAGTTTGACAGGTGGTCACGATCACGGTACCTAACGTGGGTAAATCTGAGTGTTTCAACCGCCTAATTATGCCACGGAAACTTTCTGTAAATGGCGGACAACTCACATACCTGTATGAGAAATACCATAATGATGTTTATTAAATTAATTCAATGTTGCTGGCAAAATAGTATATATTATGTAAAGTAAAGCAACAGTTAGCGGTAGCTGTAACCAACCAGTCATTTTCCTAAATAATTGTCGCACCTGCCATTATGGTGAAAGCGGCCAGAATCAAAGAACATTTCTGCCCCAACGCTCGTAAGATAGAATCAAAGACCGGATTATCGTAAAAAGGAATTGAAGTCATTAACACTCGGAGACGGCGATTTTTTAAATCCCTCGATTGAGACTATAAAGAGATCGTATTAGCGACAACGGTTTTAAACTCCTTTTAAGAAATGAAACTGATTAGAAACGTTTTCAAAGTGAAACCACTTTTCATTACGTAAGCAATTAAAAGCAGAGCTTTATTTGAAAATGTAATGAAATTCTCATCTTTAAGAACAGAATATAACTTAGGTATTCAAATACCTTTATTGGGTATGTTTTATACTAAGTACTACTTTTAACAAATACAACTAAGTCAATATAACTTTTAACATTAAAAATAAAATACAACTAATAACCTAAATAGGAATACTATTAGGTTTGTCCCTTTTGGTCTTATAGACAATGATAAAGACCAAAAAGGACATAACATTTATCAGCTTGCTAAATTAGGAGACGTTTATGAAAAAAGGTAGGTTTTTATCAAGCACGGAAGCCGCCATTGCCACTCAGTTGTCGCTTAGTGACTAATAGTTATTTATTATACAAGGGGGCAAAGTTCTTGTTTAACTGTCGTGCCAATATTGAGACCTGAGGTAGCAAAAGATTCCAAAATTGAGCCACGAGCGTAGTGAGTGATTCAAAAACTGGAATCTTGAGCATTGCGAAGGTCTCAAGGCACGAGAGTTGAATAAGCTTTGCCGCCAAGTGTAATACAACTTTTTTCCCCTCTCTATCGCGAGGAAATATGATTACAAACCTCATCCAAATGTAAATTAACTTTGACCACTCGCACAATTGTCCACATAACAGGTAAGAACATAATCTTAATTTTCGTGTTCTATTAATTTTGAATATACCCGCTGAAAAACTCTTACTGTCAAACTAAGAAATCTGGCATGGCTTCATAAATTGTGGTCCAACTTCGGAGACGGGCAAATTGCCCTTATCGGACCCAATGTTCATAGTTAGTGGTCTATAGTCCAATCTGAAATTTGCAAGCAGCGCTCTGTATTTTCGTTCTCGAAGGCAAGCGAGTTGGAGGGTAAGGTTAACCAATTCAAAATGAAATTTGTAGTCAAACGGTTCTTTATTCAAGTAGGAATACAAGCATTTTTAAATCGCCATCACATCGTCAGCCTAAATCACTCCACTGCTGGACGAAGGCCTCTCCCATTATCGGACGATCAACGCATTATTATGTACAATGTACATTGTATATGTCAGTGATCGACACGCTGCGCAACAAGCGGATTGGCGATCGCAGTAATGTCTTTGTGTCCATTGTGATAACGTAGCTGCCCATCATCAATCTTCTATAAATAAATGGTCAGTGACACTTCGAATTCCGAGTCGACTCTTACCCACTTTTACCCACGGGAAGAGTTGGAAGGTAAAAAATGTGGTATTCTTATTTCTTACTGCCGTCAACACACCTGTGTGTACCTGAGTAATGATTTATTTTTATTTATTTAATAAAGCAACTATTTTCACAGGAGATCCTAATACAATAGTGCCTTAAACTAATAAAAATAGAGAAATACAATAAATTGAATAAATTACACACACAATAAATGGGTGCGCCAAAGTTCACATAAAATTGAGACTTCGATTATTGGAGGTCCGAAAATGTTTGTTGTACAATTTTATATCATAATAATCATTACTTATAACTTGTCTTTGCGCATAACTATCGTAACACCTAATTATTCATGTTGATAATGTATGTCATAATAAATATCTGTAATGCTAATGTTAATGTTCATATTATTGTTTTAAGTAACGATTTTAAATAATAAAATTAAGCCTAAATAATCTGCCCCTTTTCCACCTGAAGCAGAGCGCACTCATTAATGGCTCTGTTTAACGTTCATTGCTGACGGCACTCGTAACAGTAAATTGCGTATTAACACTTCGCCAGCAATGCACATGAAACGGATTCATTGATGTTTCCGCTCGCAATGGAAGGCGGGTATAACAATTATCTGAACTATGTCAACAACATTTACTAGAACGATGATTGGTCGAGGTCGCTGAAAACTGTTGGTTACGTAGTAGGTATAAAATGGTACGTGGTACGTAGTAGCCGTAAATGGTCTGAAACCAAATTACGTTCAAATTATAGTCAGTTAGGCCAGGCCCTCTACCACGAAAAGTGATGGGTCGTTCCCGGTAACTTACCCGACACAGTATAGGGAATATTCCCAAATGGAAACTTTCCCCATAGTAAGATTGGGAAATTACTGGTAACGACCCATCGCTAACCACGAACTTCAAAATCCGCTGATTTCGAGGATATGTCTCTGTCACTCTAATGACACCTTCGTTGAAGGGACAGAAATAAATCCTTGAAATTCTCGAAGTTCGAAGTTCACGGTAGTACACCTAGATCCTGGCCTTCTACCGCGATACCGAAGTCCGCAAATTTTGGGGATGTTTCTCTGTCACCCTAATGACTGTCTTGGGTGAAAGAACAGAAACAAATCCTAGAAATTTACGAATTTCGAAGTTCGCGATAGAAGGTTTGAATCCTACTGGACTACTGCGATCTTTGAAATCGTTCATCGGAAGATCAGCGCTGGCTCACGTCAGCTCTGATCTCTGATTCTTTTTCTTTATATTGTCATATCTACTTTGTCCTTTTAATGTATCAATCAATCAATCAATCAATATATTTATTTGCTAGAATACATAATACAGGTTCTGGTACAAGATGGTAAGGTACAGTGGATACAGTATTCAGTCTAGTAAAGACATGCAAATGCAGAGATTTGTGGACTATATAAAAAACAGAAACAACGACACTTACAAAACGATTAAGTCAAGAGAGAGAGAATAAAAAAAAATACAACCAATTCAATTCACCAATGTCAAAAAGGAAATACAATATCAATAAATTAAAAAAATAATAATAATACAATATCACAATATCAACGAAAATGAACCTACACCTATTATGTCTATTTTTTTGAATCATACATATTGAAATTCAATAATTCATTCGTACTGTAAAAACATTTATCCAACAGCCATTTAGTTATTACATTTAAAAATTTATTATATTGTAATTGCCTTATATCTTCTGGAAGACTATTAAAAATAACAACACACATGTTGCACGCATTTTTCCTATAAATCGCAGAAGAACACTGAGTTTGGTACAATAGATCCCTATATTGAAATCTCTGCTCTCTTGCTAACACATCTGTCCTGCGTCTAAAGAGTTCAGGATGTTTTTTGACAAACTGACAAGCTTTCTTTATATACATGCATGGCAACGGTAAAATATTGAATTCTTTAAGCAGCGTATGTAATGTGTGTCACGAATAAATTATTTTCTATTTCTATTTCTATCTCATTTCGATCATCTCTGTCTCTCTGATGACACCTTAGTTGGACTGACAGTGATAGAAAGAGGCCTTCTGATTATCTTGCACTTAACCAATCTACTCGCCTGCACTGCATAACAGTAATGCAAGTCGGACGGTCAACTAATTTACCGACCGACCAATCTTTACCTTAAAGGTGCAGAAGTTTGAAACTTTGCGAGCGTTCCCGCAGTTTATTATTTCCAGGGACCTTTTTAAACTTTGAGGTTTCTATTGTGAGTTTAATACAATAGAACGAGATAGGGTATACGAGTGAAAAACTTATGTAAGGCTCGAGTTCACCAAATTTTTGTTCGAGGAGTTCGCTTGGTCTCGGATGTCAAATCTCCATAGTAATTTGACACACTAGTACATATTAGGTACTTGAGCTAGTATTTTGGATTTGTAACTATTAATATGATTTCCGCTCAGAATCGCGAGCTCTTTCGATCCTAATAGGAGAAAATTATTGTACTAAGATTTTTTTTACAATCAGTTACCATTTTTTATACATTATGTAGGGCGGTAACGTAATGAAAAGTTTGAAAATATACCTATGTAAATTTTGGGACAACGTTTTCCTCGTATTTGAATCGAAAGAGCTCACGATTCTGAGAAGAAACCATATACAATACCTATGTTACAAAAAAGTGTGGAAATAACTTTGAAAAAAAAAATTGCCCACCTACACAGGCCCAATTGTTTTTTCATATTTACTAGTCAGAATGGTGTCTAATTTAATTGGAATTTCCTTGATTTAATAATCGAATCCAAAAAAACATGGAATTTTATCGTCTGATAATTCCGTGGATATAAAAATAACTAATTATGATTAGAACGCCAATTTAGGTATCTATACATTTTTGGCGATTATTTTTAAACACTCTAAAATTATCGTATTGCCTACACAAATCAAACAAACGACCATTCCAATTTCTTTTCGGATTTTATCTATCTTGCAAATATTTGAAAATTCTTATTGAAATCAGTCCTTTTGCACTATTTTCTATGAAAAATTACACCTGGCTCGTATTCATTGACCGCGAGTATACTTCATAAATAATGTAGGTGAACATTACTGTGACCGCGTTTAGAAGTAAAGTCAATCATCAATTTCCTACTGCGTTATTAGCGGTGATCGATGGTCGCTGCACTTTGACGAATCACCCTGTATATTGCGGGGTTAATTACTGACCATTTAAAACCAGTTGATAAATGTTTCTAATAAAATAGCGTAGCGTGTGATTATTTAGGCTGAAAGCTGTTGTTTTAAACCTAAATACCGTTTTCTACTTTTGTTTTTCATTCACGACTGCCCCGGTTTTGAACGGGTACAAAACTGTGTCTTCAACGAGTGATGACGGCAGTAAGAATGCATTTGTCACCACCCCAACTCTTCCCGCAAGTATCGTAAGAGTCTAATAGGAGAATTAAGTGTCACTGACCATTCTTTGATAGAAGATTGATGATGGGCAGCAGCGTCATTATAGTGGACACATTACTGCGATTTCCAATCGGCTTGCTTAGCGTGGCGATTGTAGGCAGCGTCGAAATGAGTATTCACTTGTCGATGAATTTGATATCGGAAGAAAGACCTTTAATTGACGTTATTGCCACCGAGACTTCTATGTCTGACAATTCAAAGATAATCCAATTTAGAAAGAATAACAATCTATTAGGTACCCCATCACTCGAAATCGTTTAAAAAAATACACTGAAAGCAGTAAACCCAAGTAACAAGTTTTAATTGTGAACGATAAGGCTACATGCACACATTTTATTACTGCTATAAATTCAGCCGCATTTGCATGAGAACTGAGTGCACGTCTACTCCGGCCTTAATGGTTGAACTATTTAAATGTCTCACCCGTATCTTTATTCAATTTCATAACATAGAGAAGAGTTATGATTTAAAGTTCCTGTGAGCGTTCTATAATGAAACTCACGTTCCATTCGTCTTTGGAGGAACATTTTCATGTAGATTCGTAGTATTCGTACCCCCTTTTTTTTGCATCGTCCCTCTGGCCCCGGTAAGGGCATCGTGGACGGATATGTGGGTCTCATCCATTCTTTACCGCTCTCCTAGTGGCAGCAGGAGAGCTGGTCCTACCCATTTAACTCTACTCTGGCGTTTCACCGTTTGGCCGTGGTCTCCTATTTTATGCTGTACCTACGCGGCGTCTGACGTTAGCGTCAACGTTCAATTCCACTCCTATCGACGTCTGAATGCAACGCACAGCGTCAACGGTCAATACGTTCGCCGCAAAGAAGAGCGTAACATAACAGCAGATCCGACTGCATCACTATCTTTTTCCCAACATTTATGCATATAAATATTATTTTTATGATTCTTTTCATTTTTATCATGCAGTGCATTGAAAGATTAAATAAATTCTATTAATAACTCGTCTTTTTATTTATTAAACTTCGACATTTTGTTTGACGCGAGAGACGACGTTCACGCTGCAATGGTTCGAAAAGACTAGAAACGCGGCGCACAGCTTTTGATAGCCGCGTGCGACGTCAAGACGCCAACGTCGACATGTGAAAGAGACCACAACAGTACATACCTATAGTAAGCATTCAGACGCAGCGTACGACGTGACGAGACGCCGCATACGGCGTGAAATAGGAGACCACAGCCTTGAGCCGTTTTTGAAGGCGTCATGGGATCGCGAGCTTGTCACTATTTTAGTAATGATGGGCAGCAGCATGATCATGGTGAACGCAACGCACTATTGCGGTCGTTAACTCACTTGTTCAGCATTTACCTTCTAATACGTGTAGGTAATAATTGGAGAGGCCTATACAGCAGTCGACTAAGAAAGGCAAAGGAAAGATGATAGTGATGATGTCTTGTGAGTCATCATCATCACATATTTAAGAGCTCCGCTCTTGCCGGTGAAGCAGTCTCCAGCGTTGTCTATCCTTTTTGCCATATATTTGAAAGAAAGAAGAAAGAAAAATAATTTATTCAGTGCGCTTAAAATACAAACATAGGTACAAACTATAACATATCATTAATTTTAAAGCGTCACTGAAAAGGTTTTCACTCAGCTTTATGTCAAGATGCTTGTTAGGTACCTTGACGCTGGTCTTCCGTTATTTCACCTAATAAATTTTTAAAATGTTTTAATTAATTTGTGTCATGTAGCATCTCCGTAGTCTACCTCTTCCTCTCTTTCCTTCTATGATGGTTTTTATTAGCATGTTGTATACAAGTGGGTCATCATCGCTCCTCTTCTTTTCTATTATGTTCAATATAGTTCTTACCTCCCCTACTCTTCGGAGCACTACCTGATTTCTGAGCATCTCTGTCCAACTAATCCCTTTCATTCTCCTTCCAGTCTTATGAGAACAGTAGATTTATTATTAGATTGTTATTCTTTAGCTAATTATATGTCCTGTAAGTTTTTATGAATATCGAATCTAACCCTCTAACTCTAAATCCTCTAAATACTATATAAATATAAAATTATAAACCTCTCAATCCAACGACCCCCTCTTTTGTCAAGTAGTAATAATGAATAGAAACTGACGAAGATAACGAGTATTACAATTATCGTAATATTTTTGTAAAATCTTTGTGTTTCAGTATATGCCGTTTCAGTCAACATGTAAAATACCAAGTACATTACTTACATAACAGAATGAGCAAGCAAAAACCACGACCATCGATCAGTCGCAACACAATAAGCTCTTGTTTATCCGTTCAATCAGTACCAGCTACTCGAATGATTGATTTTTAAAAGTCCGCGCTCGCGGTGGGTGGTACCATTTGACTGCTTTGTCCTGTGGTCGTCTGCAAATGAGGCTGATGAGGTTTCGGATTTGGGTTTGACATGGTGACTCAGATGTTACACTATTAATAGGTCAACCAATGTTTTTCTTTTCTTCCCATTTTACGACACCCACGGGAAGAGTTGGGATGGTGACAAATGTATTCTTACTATCGTCACCACACGCTTAATGCTTATGTAACTGTGCAATTCCGAAAAATATCGTTCAGAACTAGGTACTAGATATATTAATAGTTTAATTGGCTAACAAGTAGTTTGCTCTAGTTTTACAAGAGTTCCCTCGCCTACTTTGGTTTCGAAGAACAAACTGAACTTTCTTACTTGGTTGGGTAATTTAACATCCTAAAAACTTCACGAAATTAGAATTTTCCGACCACTTTACCATGTTGTAAGGAGAGTCGTTGAAAAAAAAACATTTAACTATGTATTTTTTTTATCTTATAATTAGGGGTCGGAAATTGCAAAACTTTAACAAAACTTTAAAATTGACATATATGGGAACACTTTAGCCAAGAAAAATACGAAAATTATTAAAAAATCTGTATCTAGTTTTATTCCCTATCTCGGAATCTTCAGCTTACAATGTGTGGGTGTGTAGATATTTTATGGATGTATGTGCTATGTCAAGTCCACTTGAGAAGTTTTGTTAAGTTTTGTATATTGATTTAAACTTTCACGATTATCACTCATATTTTAAAGACAAACGGGTCTTAATCGCGTAAACTTATGTGGTCGCAGGCAGTCTGCCTGCGACCACGGGTGTAACGTCATGCTCGAAACGTCAGGATATAATTAAACGTAAGTTTACGCGATTGAGACCCGTATGTCTGTTTAAGTTTTGTTAATGTTTTGCAACCTTAGTTCCGACCCCTACTTATAATGAAAACAGAATGTAACGTCACAATTAATTTTTGTGTTACGAAGTTAAATTCTGTCTTACCCTCCTGTCGCCCAGACAATAAAATGTTCCAATGAATTTTGAATTCATAGTGTAGGAAATAGAATAGAATTTCTTTTGTTTCAAGATACCTTTTTATAGGCCTCTGGGCGGCTAGAGGTTACTACTTTTGGAGTGGAACTGGGAGTACCTAAATAAGGCAGCAAATTCGCAGCAGTTAATGCCTACATTTTTTAAATCTGCTGCTTTTTTCAACTGTCAATAAAGGTTGTTGGGCAGAGTTTGTATGACTAAGTTTCGTAACACGATGGACGCGATCGCAATTTTTTTTACTAAGCCCTTAACGAATGTATTTTTTTAAATAATGGTTTTTAACTTGTTAAAAAAAGAAACCAATGAATCCTATGCCTATACCTGGGTCACGTTTTATAAAGTTACAATTTACAATTTCGCTATTTGCCTCTCATTCTAGCCAATATGTGCGTGCGTTAGAGAGGCAAACTGCGAAATTGTAAATTGTAACTTTATAAAACGCGACCTTGGTTTAACTTACAGCTCGTATTTAGATTTACACACTGTATACGTAGACCCTGAGTCACATAAATCCTTTTTATTTTATCATGCATTCATTGTATCTTGTCAGTGTACGTAATTAACGGCACTGTCACGTGACCGTTTTTTTCGCTGCAACTGTGCGGCCCTCGCATTAATCATCATAACTTATTGTTCTACGTTAATTTGCTGCTATCTGACAGAGGGAAATATTTGCTTTCGGGTCAAGCTTGATTTACGAGAACAGAGGCCCTACCGCGAACCGCGAACGTGTTGCCTCCCTGTCTCACTTATGTTTAAATTCACAAGTGCGAGGGCTCAGGCAGAGAAAAATTCCCGAAATGCGCTCTAGCCCCCAATGCTATGTCCAACTGGTTGTGCCACGGGTAACTAAAATTATCCGTGGTTCATCTGTAAGATACTTTATTTTACTGTCATGTAATTATGACCCATAGTACAACTGAGGTTCAATTGTCCAACTAGTATACGTAAATAAATGTTCTAGAATTGGGCTTGCCCTATGACATGTTATAATTGTACACTTAAGACAGCATGCCTAGGCATACCAGTCTCAGGGGGGGCATGTGCCCACCTTGAATCCGTGCCTGTGCTGTATTAGGAGGTAAATACCCATAATCATCACGATGGGCAAGCGGGTTGGTGATCGCAGTAGTGTGTCCACTATGATGACGCCGCCGCTGGCGGTCTTCGATTGGCGTCATTGTCATACAATTATCACTTTTCGTTTATCCGTATTCGATTGCAAAATGGCATCTTGGCTAGATCACGTCTAATAATATGTGTACATTTTGGAACATATGTCAAAGGCATAAGGGTCAAAATCGTATACATATTATTAGAGCCGAAAGATTATAGGTAACTATTTGATCAAAGTTTTCAAAATTAAAGTCCGATTATTATTTATTATTATTATTAAGAGCCTGTACTGTCCCACTGCAGGGCAAAGGCCTCCCTCAAATTCTTCCACGTATCCCTATCCCATGAAGTCTCCCACCAGTCCTTGTCAAAGGCGTCAAGCTTGTCACGCCATCTCTGGCGCGGTCTACCTTACAAGTTATGGCACCCAACGTGTGGTTAGCTTCTCTTCTTAATCGTTCCACCATTGCTGAGGATTGTGACTCCACTTGCGGTTTATGAAATACCTCCAACTGTTTCTAGGCTCTGTATTCTGTGGCTAGGCTCTGTGGCCATAGGGATCGCTGATCGGATATCTGGTCTGACCATGTCTTGGGAGTTCGTCCTCTAGGTCTTTTGCCCTCAACCTTTCCCGTTACCACTAGGTTTTCCAAATTATCGGCCCCCCTTCGAGCGATATGGCCAAAATAGGTAACCCGGTGTAGGCATATAGAGGACAGACGTTGGGCGTTCTCCATTTTGAGTTTTTTGAGGACCGAGGCGTTTGTGCGGTGGGCTGTCCAAGGAATCCTTAGCATACAGCGCCAACGCCACATTTCGAAAGCGTCCTCTGTCCGTACTCTATTGGTTAGCGTACCCCACAGGTTATCCGGAAAAGTTTCCGATACCAAATAAAAAAAAGTTACTTTCTTAATATCGAAAATACCTACCAGAAACGTAATAAAACGATTAAACTCGCGCGATATCGGATATATATCACGAAAGTTGGAATTCAATATCTACCATACAAACAATTATTATTCTTGTAAGACGTTTACTGCCTTATGTACCTACCCATCGCGCAGATTGGAACAGCGTGGAAATTGTCCCGCACGAAAACCGCTGACAGCCCGCAGCTGCGTCCTGACAGCGGTCGCGACAGTCATCTATTACCCAGTCCCGCCCACCCTGTCATTGTTGTTCACACCGCCTGCGTTAGAGGGTCTCAGATGGACCAGTGTCATTGAAATATATCAAGATTTTGATATTCGTCCAATATTTTGCAGTGTTAGAATTATTGGCCGTGTGGTGACGGCAGTAAGAATACATTTGTCACCACCCCAACTCCTCCTGCGGGTGTCGTAAGAATCGACTAAGGGATTGAAGTGTCACTGACCATTATTTGATAAAGATTGATGATGGGCAGCAGCGTCATCATAGTGGACACATTACTGCGATCGCCAATCCGCTTGCCCAGCGTGGCGATTATAGGCATTTACCTCCTAATGCGTCTATATGTATAGTTAATAGGAGAGGCCTACGTCCAGCAGTGGACTATCATAGGCTAATTATGTATGTTAGAATTATACCTAACTTGAGACTCAAACATATTTAAATATTTATCAAACGGGTTACACGAAATTTAAGTCGATAATTGCTCGACATGTTTTGATCCATTTAGAGGATCCACTTTATGGAGTACTCGCGACCAAAGCCCGATGTGTACTGCGGGCTTGTGCTTTGCTAGAGCGGGTGCTGGCCGCGGGCAGAGTTGGCGGGGGCGGCGAAGGAGGAAAACTACCCTCATTGTCACTTTTGTCGAAAAGCGGGTTGCATACAAAGTCACTAGGTAATAAAAGCTCGTCTACACTAATTGTCTACTTACCACTCGTAATTATCGACTTAAATTACGTGAGTAACCCGTTTGATAAATATTTAAAAATATTCTGCAGTGTTTCAACACGAAAGTGTTTTTGTTTATATTAGATTGTATTACCGGCCACAATCTCTCTGCTTTGAATTAAGGTTGACTGGTAGAGAATGCCTCAAGGCATTATTTGCCTTTTGTACGATAAGTTTTACTTTTGTGCAGTAAAGTTTAAATAAATAAATAAAGTCTCTGATCAGTGTGTGTTGCCAGTGATGACATGCGGTACTGAAACGTGATCACTGACATTGGGGCTAATAAGAACGCTTAAAGTCACCCAAAGGAGCTATGCTAGGAGTCACTCTGCGAGATCTTATTAGAAATGAGGCTATCAGCGGTAGAACCAAAGTCCCTAACATAATTGTATAGCTCCGAATCATTAAACTTAAGTGGCAGTACTGTAGGCGGGGCACATTGCACGTGGATCCGATGACCGTTGGGGAAAGGTTCTCGATTGGTGGCCAAGTCGCAGCGTGCGTACCCCCCCCCCCCCCACTACATAGACTGTTGATCTGACGGTGTTTTCGTTGTGGGGGAGACCTATGTCCATCAGTGACCAGTTTTTTTATTTGGTGATTACATATATATCAGCATTACCTTAGTCGCGCCCTATTTGGTCTAGTTTTACCTTTCTAGTAAAATTAATTTAAGTACCTATTTATTTTGCTGAATATACAGTTTTGACGAACGATAAAAAACGATTACGAAATAAATACTAGTCTGAATTCTGATATAGAATAAAAAGTACAAGAGGCATAAATAGTGTAGTATTTTCTTTATTACTCTAAATCTCAACTTTATTTTTTAGTAAGACATTACTTGTGCATGAAAAGCGTTGGGAATAGTTATGTAAGCGTTGGTTCTTGTTTATGAAGCTAAGTGGAGTTCTCAATTGTTTTACAATAATTATAGCAAACAGTTGTCATCTTCACACTTACATATAAAAAAAAAACATTATAAACATTAGATGTCATAATTATACTTAGCAATGTATAAGTTGAAGAACATTCTCAAAATTGCGGGAATATACTTGGAAATTTCCGAGAATTTTCATGAGATATCCCTTCGGTCGTGTTTAAAAACATCGCCAGTCGTTTCGAATTTTATGTTTTTTTGCATTTGTGTCGTAATGTACTTTTTCCTTTAGCCTCCGCAGCCTAACTAGATGGTAGTGACCCTGCCTAAAAAGTTGGAGGTTCCGGGTTCGAATCCCGGTGAGGGAATTATTTGTGTATTTATTTATCACAAATATTTGTTCCATACTTTAAATTAACTTACCATTAAGTTTGGAAATCGTTTCTGGTCTAGAGCCAACCGTCAATAAGGTTTCTATTTACTTTTTTTCTATTAACATACAGATGTTAATACACTACAAGTAAAACCATTCCCAGCTTATCTTTCCCCGCACATGCCGAAAAATAATCTTTTCCTTTTTCCTTTAAGCCCTCGAACGGAAAACGACACACTTCCTCTGAGTTGGCATCCTTTTAGAGTAATGTATATCCTTAACACAAGAGATGAGTTGGATAAGGCGAGCCTGTTAGTTCTCCGTCGTAACGGGCTGAATCTAGTAAATCTACTTCGATACGTCGGTAAAGCTGGGGGTAGATACGCGAATTAACACATGCAAATAATTTTTTGTTGGCTCTAATAAAATTTACACATGCAAATAATTTTGGCCGTGTGGTGACGGCAGTAAGAATACATTTGTCACCACCCCAACTCCTCCTGCGGATGTCGTAAGAGTCGACTGAGGGATTGAAGTGTCACTGACCAATATTGGATAAAAGATGGATGATGGGCAGCAGCGTCATCGTAGTGGACACATTACTGCGGTCGC
This sequence comes from Thaumatotibia leucotreta, assembly GCA_025490895.1. Lineage (NCBI taxonomy): Eukaryota > Metazoa > Arthropoda > Insecta > Lepidoptera > Tortricidae > Thaumatotibia > Thaumatotibia leucotreta. The sequence goes on along the minus strand of JALPQI010005822.1, from coordinate 47,620 downwards.
CAATCCGCTTGCCCAGCGTGGCGATTATGGGCATTTACCTTCTAATGCGTCTTTACGCATAATTAATAGGAGAGGCCTACGTCTAGCAGTGGACTATCATAGGCTGATGAAGTGAAGTGAAATATTTTTTTGTTGGCTCTAATAAACTTTATGTTCGGGACTGTTTTAACAGACTAAGTTAGCCCAAACTCAGGCCGTGGGTTTTCTGACCGGCGACCGGCGACCGACGCGTGTCCGCCGCCGACGACGTTCGAATGTTTTTTCGCGAATATTTGAAGGTGGTTTCTCTGACACGTCGTCGGTTACCCGCTGCCGGCGACGTGTCAGAGAAACCACCCTCAAACATTCGCGAACAAAACATGCTTAGACATATAGGAATAAACGTTACATGCTCTATGAACAAATAATGCTCGTACCGGGATTTGAACCTCTGACTTCGTGAACAGAAACTATTGCTGAGGCCTACGTCCAGCAGTGGACTAGCATAGGCTGATGATGACGATAATAAGAATTACTACATAGATTCTATACTGAACAGAAGCATTTCTGGCTGTGAATACGTCAGTTAGTTTTTTTCAGTTTTTACTATGTCAATGTTGCTATGAAAACGTTAGTGCTTACAATACCGTCAAAACAGAGCAAACACCAAAAAGTTACGGTAACAGATATTGTATAAGGATTTGAAAAAATATACCCACATAAAATATATCTAAAATCATAAGAAATACTTATACCTAAACTGTGTAGTGTAATCAACTTTTTGACATTGATTTGGATGGTATAATTTTATGTATTTTTGATAAAGTATTTTAAATTTTTTAGTTTTTTATTGATCCCTAGTTTTTAATGATTAATGTAAATTAGTATAGGGACCTATAATGTAGGTACAGATTGACATGTAAAACAATTTTCATTTTGTGATTAAATGATATTTTAAATAACTAAGCTATTCAATCAGCGTCAAATGCTTAAAGTACTTATGTGACCCATACTTCCCATGAAACTTTAAAAAAAAAGTGATTGGTCTTAAAATTTTTGACAGTAGTGTATACCCAGCTTTCAAGTAAACTGTAAAGCTATAACTCCTACGTTCTGATGCGATATCTCCCGGGACGGGGCACAGTTGAACAAATTACATTACAGTCTGTCGATTTAAGGAGCGAACGATAAAAGTTTGAGAACCGCTTGCGGAGGTAAAGGGGTGATATGCGACGAATCGTAAATCACAATTTAAAGATAGTGAAATCCAATGGTAATGGAAAAAGTGATAAGTTTGAAGTATGGTTATAGTGGGAAGTTGGGAAAAGTTAGGAAAGCGTTTACTTTGCGTTTATTGACGTTGGACTAGTGGCCGATAAACTTACAATATTCTGGCCCCAATTTCACCACCTTGACAAGTGCTACAAATGTAAATTTACTGTTTCCCAATCGGGGACGTCTATAGTCTACAGTTACCGCTTCCCGCTTATCGAAAAATCCGTGCGTTTGTTTGCTACCAACATAACAGTAAATAACTACCATCAGCGAAGCAAATGTTGTTCTAGCGAAATTCCGACATATGCCGAACCTCATGTCAAGATTTAATGAAAATTGTACTAAACCTTGCGACAATTGTCACGGGTTTTGGGAAATAAAAAGCAGTTTATTGACGATATAATAACGTTGTTAGTAATAATTTTATGTCGGTGGCAAACAAGCACATGGACCGTCCGATAGTAAGCGGTAGCCGTAGCATACGGAGGCCTATGACGTCAGTAACAGTCATCAACATCAGCCTATGATAGTCCACTGCTGGACGTAGGCCTCTCCTATTACCTATGCGTATAGACTCATTAGGAGGTAAATGCCCATAATCGCTACGCTGGGCAAGCGGATTGGCGATCGCAGTAATGTGTCCTATAATGACGCTGCTGCCCGTCATCGATCTTTTATCAAATAATGGTTAGTGACACTTCAATCCACTTCAATAACAGTGATATTTTACAATTGTCAGACTTGTAATTATGGTGAAATAGGCCACTGGAGTTGGATTAATAGGTTGAAGTTGCAAACAGTTGAAGGGCAGGACACATTGCACGCAGAGCAGGATTCGATGCTTAGCCAAGTTGCCCATCGGTAACGCTTAGTAGCGTATCGTACTTTTCCTTCTCAGTCACTCTTTCATATTGGTGAGACAAAGATAGTCAGCCTTTCGTTTGCGATTGACGATTAAGCGTTAGCGATTGGCAACTTGTTGAAGCACCCTGGCCAGATGGCCGATGGGCCGTGGGATAAAAAGTACAAAAGCTAATTTCATAGATAATAACCTGATATTACGAGTGTCAGATACAAAAAGAAGGGAATTCGTGAGCAGAACTGGGTAAGAGCTATCTGCAATGCAGCCGGTTCACTGAACTAATTAGGTGTTCGGTAGTTTTACCTTGTCTAGAAAGCTTGCCTTGCATTTAATTTAAATGTTTGAATAAGTACTTTTTCCAATACTGCTCGATTTCACACTCGAAAAAAAATAGGCAAATTGAGAACCTCCTCTTTTTTTGATGTCATTTGAAAAGTGACTACCATTTGTCTAAAGGTGCATTTAGACCAAACGAGCATTCGCTCATTCTATCCCCCACTCAATGAATTTCGACGAATCACGTTTTGTGTATCGATCGAATTTCGTAGAGTCGGGGATACAAGTAGAATGAGCGAATGCTCGTTTGGTCTAAATGAAATGAAAAATGAATATGAAAAATACTTTATTTCGCTTAAACAATTACTTAAATTAAAGAAATGTAGGGATCTCCTAGAAAGTATACCTGTGACAGGAGATCTGCTCTTCCCTAATGTCTATTACAGTGAACAAAAATAAAAAAAAAACACAAATATAAATTCTTCTTAAAAGAGAATGAACAATAAACATAAAAATTGTGTGTGTGTGTGTGCGGTGATAATTTACAAAATTGAAATGAAGCAAACCGTGATTTACTTCTTGTAAATGCACCTTTACATCCTACTTTTGATGAACATGAGCTGCTGGTGTGGGTTTAACGCGGGCTTACGAGATAGCCTGATGATGTAGAAAGTACATCATCAGGCTATCTCAGTTCACTGCTGGACGTAGGCCTCTCCTATAACTACGTATATGCGTAACATAGACGCATTAGGAAGTAAATGTCCAGTCAAGTGCAAAAATAAGTATCGAAAGAATCCGTTCATAAATATGTTACGACGTCCTTATTACACAGAATTAGAGTGCACTGGGACATATTTTTGAACGTTTTTGTATACCCCTTATTTTGTCTTCGACTGTCCATAATCACCACGCTGGGCAAGCGGATTGGCGGTCGCAGTAATGTGTCCATTATGATGACGGGCAGCGTCATCATAGAATCTTGTATAAAATAATGATCAGTGACACTTCAATCCCTTAGTCGACTCTTAGGACAACCATGGGAAGAGTTGAGGTGGTGACAAATATATTCTTCCTGCCGTTACCACACGGACTTACTTTCTATGAATCCCGCTCTTACTCATGTGGCCAAGAGAGATATAAAGTAAGTCCGTGTTAAATTTTTGGCAACACAGAATACATTTAGTCATCATCATCAGCCTATGATAGTCCACTGCAGGACGTAGGCCTCTCCTATTAACTATGCGTATAGACGCATTAGGAGGTAAATGTCCATAACCGCCACGCTGGGCAAGCGGATTGGCGATCGCAGTAATGTGTCCACTATGATGACGCTGCTGCCCATCATCAATCTTTTATCAAATAGCGGTCAGTGACACTTCAATCCCTTTGTCGACTCTTACGACACCCGCAAGAGGAGTTGGGGTGGTGACAAATGTATTGTTACTGCCGTCACCACACGGCACACACACATATTAGTACAAGTACAGAAAACCATCTCCCAAAACCTGTTTAACCCTTAAATGCATGACCTCGGCAAAGATTTATTCAAATTTGAATTCTGACTTGCTGTCAATAGAGTCAAGAATACATGATGCATATACATATACGATACTATTATGTTCAAATTCCCACCGCGCAACGCTAAATGCCACGTACAAGTGCTCTCTCTTTCTATCGCGTAACTCGTACCTTTTCTGAAAAATAAGGTTGCTTCCTTTAAAAAAATGATATAATCTTAATATTTAAGTACTTAAATAAATAAATAAATATCTTGGGACATCTTACACAAATCGACCTAGCCCCACGGTAAGCTCAATTAAGGCTTGTGATGTGGGTACCAGGCGACGATATATATAATAGATAGATACATATAGATATTTACTTAAATACATAGACAGCCATGACCAAGGAACAAATATTTGTGATAGATAAATACACAAAGAATGCCCTCGCCGGGATTCGAACCCGGAACCACCAGCTAGTCAGCCTCCGTAGCCTAGTTGGTAGTGACCCTGCCTACGATGCGTGAGGTTCCGGGTTCGAATCCCGGCGAGGGCATTATTTGTGTATTTATTTATCACAAATATTTGTTCCTTGGTCATGGATGTCTATAAATAAATAAATAAATAAATAAATAAATAAATCAAGACATCTTACACAAATCGACCTAGTCCCACGGTAAGCTCAATTAAGGCTTGTGATGTGGGTACCAGGCGACGATATATATAATAAATAGATACATATAGATACTTAAGGGTCGGATAGATGTGGGAAATTTTAGAGATTCTGTCAAATTTCCCCATTTCGCACACACGCGCACTTCACGCACACTACCTCATTTTACCGAGCGGGGTCATTGACCCTTGGTGATTTTTTAAATGAAAGCGGCCGAGTTTGTAATTTATTACTACCTCTTTTGAATAATTACACTTGTCAAAGTACTAGATGGTAAAAAAGATAGAGAGGGATAGATTTTATAAGACTATCCTTGTCTTTTCGAGTCGTCTCAATGCAATGCAAAAGACAGATTTAATATATCGGGCTTGTAACCAATGCGTGTAATAGTACATTGTGCATCAAGGGAGGTAAGTACGGAATTACTAACAAGAGTGTTAGAAGCCCGACGCCATTAGGCGGAGGGCTTTTATGACTCGAGTTAGTATTCCGCTTACCGACCGTGATGCATACAATTTTTTTCATCACACTTGCCAACCAAAAATTAAGTTTTAAGACATAATATCTATTTTTAGCATCAAATAAACATTTTTCATTTCATTTCATTTCATAATATTATTAAATGACGTACTGACATTTCTATTACTCCCTAGGGAATTTCACTTTTCTATGACTCCCGCTACGCGCGCAAGAAATGGCGCGCTTAGACAGCAAGTGTGATGAAAAATATTTTTATAGGTATATAATAGTTCTCGCACTAGTGCGGCAAAAATCTGTACTGAAAATTGATTTTCAATACAGATCAATCAATTTGTTACAGTCACCATCATATATATCTGAGCGACCACGGCACTCAAAAATATCTGAGCATGCCAATAGAGGCCTGCTCAGATATTTATGAGTACCCTGGCCGCTCTGCTATATCAGATGGCGACTGTACAGCATCGTATTCTGATTAGGAAATAGTAAGAGAAAAAAATCCGCGCAAGAACAAAATTGACTTGGTTCGAGAGTATGCCTGTTTGACCAACTGGTAAGGAAAGCCCACGTCTTGTTGTCCACTATAATTTAAAAAAAAAACTATTTTTTCTGATCGGAACACGATATTGTTAAATATAGGCCCTAAGTATTCACTACCACCAGCTTTTCGTAGACATTCAACTTTCCCACTGCTGTGTGCGTCAAACGCACAAGAGTCCACCAACGATTGCACATGCACAGTGCCAACGACGCACATTTGCGAGTCCATACTAATTTGACATTTACAGAATTCGCTTCGGTGTAATGTTTGGTGAAGTAGTTTCCGTGAAAAGCCAAATGAATGGAATTATGAATTACATCTGTATAATTATTATGTGACTTACCAGCAGTTATCAGGTTTTAGGGAGCTTATTTTACTAAATTAAATTGCATTCATTATAAAAATAAAAATGCACATAGGTAAAACATTAAGACTTTTATTATTTATTATACACAATTACAACTGTAAATTGAAGAATTACAGTTAAAAGAAAAAAATAGATCCTAAAAAAATGATTACATTCACTAATTTAAATATTTGATGTCATAATATAGTTACTAAATAAACAATATCGAAGTTTACCAACGCCAGAGGTGGGATTTGGAGCCTTGTCCTTAGTTTTGCGGCTATTGCCTATACCACTCGGCCACTCCAGTGGTTTAAGCATCAGCCACGAAAGCTGAGGACGTTGGGTTCAAATTACACCTCTGGCGTTGGTAAGCATCGATATTTTTTTCTGTGGTATATGGGATATTTAACTTTATTTAGGTACATCGTAGTGTTACTACCTACTTAAAAAAATTACTTAAAAAATAACATTTCGTTGAGATATTGCAGTCTGTTTTTTTTTTTGGCGGCATCGGCCATACAACATGCTGCTACTCTTTCTCACCACTCACAAACTGTGTTTTGAGTTGCCAAATATAATTTAGAAGTAAGGCCAGCCATTTTAAATTTAGAAGTAAGCACTTCCTAATGAGAAAATCCTGATCCCATAGACAATGTCTATGATGTCATCATAGAGCTTGTGCATAAATCATGCGAGGTCCTATAGGGGGGGAGGGGTCCAAGAAAACATCACGAAAGATCACGTTAGGGGAGGGGGGGGTACAAGGAGACCTCTCGTGTATTTTTCGACGATGAACAAACTAAGAAATATTGTGGATTTCGGATTCCAAGAAACTCACCAAACATCACCATGGGGGAGGGGGGGGGGGGTGGTCAAAAAGTAGCCGAAAAAACCTCACATGATTTATGCATGAGCCCATAGCTGAAACAGCTTTATGGTTTACATCCATACTATCATCGCAGCGTTCATCAGAACTGACATTAAATTTCTCTTGCACATTTCACACCGAAAATTAAATTTCGAGTGCAGTCCCTTTCATTTTTCAGATTTAATTTTCACATAAGAAAAAATACATCCAAATGATGGGCCATGATCATTGATCTTAGCTAATTGATCCAGAAAATGTTGTACATTAATTATCCGTCGCTCTGTAATTGGACTATTTACATGACTAGTACCTTTCTCTATAATAAATTCATGCTCTTCCTCTGGCAACTCCTGGTTCCTATAATAAAAAAGTTAGATAAGTTATATTATTAGTCAGCCTTCTCCGTAGCCTACTTAGTAGTGAATGTGCTTACGATGCTGGAGGATCCGGGTTTAAATCCCAGCGAAGGCATTAAATATTTTAGTATTTATTATCAGTATTATCACAACTCGAACTTATTCGAAAAAACCGGCCAAGTGCGAGTCGGACTCGCGCGCAAAGGGTTCCGTACCATTATCAATTTATTATTAAAAAAATACAGTTAAATCAGCCTACCTCAAAAACTATAGGAGATAATTTTATCAAACCAAAAATCGTTGATAGAGTTTATTAATGTGCATAACATATATTTTTTTCAGAATTTTATATCGCGTAGTTTAAAAAATAGAGGGGGGGGGACACATTTTTCAGACTTTGAGACCTGATATCTCGAAAACGATTTGCTTAAATAAAAATGTGATGTATAAACCTTCATGTCATTTTCAAAGACCTTTCTATTAATACCCCACACGCTTATGTACAACTAAAAAAAAAATTCTATCCCTCAGTTACATGTATGGAGGGCCCCCACCCCAATGGTTTTTTTTACAATTTAGTATCACATTCCTGTAGCGGTTCATACAACACATATCCTTACCAAATTTCGTTACTGTAGCATTTATAGTTTCCGAGTAAATTGGCTGTGACAGACGGACAGACGGACAGACGGACATGACGAATCTATAAGGGTTCCGTTTTTGCCATTTTGGCTACGGAACCCTAAAAAAGGGTTGATTATCTCTAATCCAAGCCGAATCCAGGAAATTTCATATAACATTAAAGACTCTAAATATGGCTAGGAATACAACATTAAAATATGTCGCAACTCGCAATGCTCGCGAGCAGCCTGGTACTCGTATGTACTGATCTATTATACAGGGCGTCCCACGGCGATGCCATATGGAGGGAAAGTACCTTAAATATCATAGATAGCATATTTTACTGAAAGAAGATTCCTTTTATGTTTAAAACTGAATAAAACAGCATTCATTTTTTTTTTTTTTAAACAATTGTATGGAAAAAAAATATCGCGACGTCGGAGAAAAAATACCTTAATTATTGTAAAGGAACATCTTACTGAAAGAAGACATTATTTCGATTTACAAAAACAAGTTGAATTGCATTTTGAATTATTTCATGGTTAAACCGGGATTCGAACCCGCTAATGTATGATATCACATAGCTAAAATTCATTGGCCGTGTGGTGACAGCAGTAAGAATACATTTGTCACCACCCCAACTCCTCCTGCGGGTGTCGTAAGAGTCGACTAAGGGATTGAAGTGTCACTGACCATTATTTGATAAAAGATTGATGATGGGCAGCAGCGTCATCATAGTGGAAACATTACTGCGATCGCCAATCCGCTTGCCCAGCGTGGCGACTATAGGCATTTGCCTCCTAATCCGTCCACACGCGTAATTAAAAGGAGAGGCCTAAGTCCAGCAGTAGACTATCATAGGCTGATGATGATGATATGATGATAAAATTCATAAATCCTGAACTATTATAGATAGTCTTCTAGAAAGGTTCAAAATGTCGTTAAAATCCAAAAATCAAAAAAAATCACATACCGACTTTAGTAGCTGTGCCTACGTTATGTACATACGTATGCTTACAAATATTGCAATGATTAATTGAACCAGATTTTGGTGGGCCGATTGTGGTGAGAGGAGAAGTATGCTTACTTAACTTCGATAACAATACAATAGATGAACCTGACCTGATGAAGAATTGAAAGGTATCTATAGGCCCAATTGAGCTGAACTTTAGCAAGTATGCCTTTGGTGACAAAACTACTGTAAGGTGTAATAGTGCGGCTTTGATGAGTTGGAGGATGATCATAATATACTGTATGAGTATTATTACATCTTATTGTAGTTTTGTTCGGTTCATTCTTAGAAATCGATGACTAGCAGAAAGCTGTGTCCTTACACATTGTCTGAGGCGGTTTCATTTGCCAGAGGAATTCCGTTGCCTCATTTAATGGGGTAGACTCGTTGACTGCGTTTCATTAGTAGGATCGCTTACTCTAAAACAATAAATCGTCCATTAATTCTATAATTCATTTAAAAAATTCAATAGGACGATTTAAAGTGTCCATAGCCAAAATGACAAAAACGGAAACCTTATAGATTCGTTATGGCCGTCTGTCATAGACGATTTACTCTCAAACTGTAAGTACTACTAGAATAGGAGATCTGGCGTCAGGGGTAATTCCGCCAAAAACGAAGTACATTTTTTTTAGTTCATCTTCCGCGTCTTTTTAACATACTATAAGAGTAGAGAAAAATCCAAGTAGATTTTTTGTTGATCTTGAACAGAAACAGAATCGATTGGCATAAAAAAAAGTTTTTCAAAAATGACAATTTTTTCGCACTTATCTATTGTTTACACACATACAGGGTGGAAATTATTTTTGGGTCAGTAAGGACAGCTACCAGATCCAGAGTAGCTACGCGAAAATGGTCTTAGAAAACCTTCCTTCGATTTTAAATTAATGAAAATTGGCAATTACAGATTTTGTAAAAAACATACAGGGTGCGAGAAAATTGTCATATTTGACAAACTTTTTTTTTATACCAATCGATCCAGTTAATGCTCCAAGACCTGAACAACGCAAGCCTTCAAGTTGGACTTCATATGAATCGCACAGACTCAGGTGATGACTAACAGCACGAAACGTAGGGTCGAGATAGACGGGCAGACGATACATTATGTCGATGAGTATATCTACTTGGGCCAGCTAGTCTCTTTCAGCAAGGAAGTTTAACGCCGTGTTAAAAATGCCTGGAAGAGCTACTGGTCCATGAAAGAGCTAATAAAGGGTGACCTTCCAATGTCACTGAAGCGCAAACTAGTCGACATGTGTATCCTGCCCGTCCTAACCTACGGTGCCCAAACATGGTCACTCACCGAAAGTCATACGTCCAAATTGAAGGTCTGGCAGCGAGCAATGGAGCGCAGCAATTTAGGTGTAACGACGATGGATCTGGAACACTACGTTGCGCTCCAAAACACGCATAGCTGACGTGGTGAAAAGACTGCCAGGCTAAAGTGGGATTGGGCCGACCACGTCTACCGCATGCATCCAGAAAGGTGGGTTATTACAGCCACCAAGTGGATGCCGCAAACTAGGCGGGGACGAGGCAGGCCCAGGCGGAGATGGCGGGCCGACTTAGACGCCTTCGCCAACAATTGGCCAGACTTGGCACCGAACCGGGAGCTGTGGAGATCTGAGGGAGAGGCATTTGCCCAGCAGTGGGACACGTCTACAGGCTAGAAAAAAAATCGATCCTGTTTATTTTCAGGATCAAAAGCTTGTATAGACCCAAAAAAAAGTTTTCGGCTAGAAAAGCCGCAAATCGAGATTTAAAATTCCCAATATTCCCATACAAATTGTATGAATGTTATAAAATATTTTTTTCACGCTTAATTTTTTTATGTCATTCGATTTCATTTGTATCCAGTACCAATAGTTTCTTAGGGGTCAACTTATAGCAATGTATAAAAAAGCCAAAATTTCAAGAAAACTGTTTTTATACATTTACTATGGAAAAAAAGTGAAAGTTTAATTGCATCATCTGTCACGATAATTAGTCCTCCTATGCTAAATGACAATAATACCTACTGTGTGGAAACATTAGCTATATTCATTATCTCGATTTGCGGCTTTTCTAGCCATTAAATTTTTTTTGCTCCCATACAAGCTTTTGATCCTGAACAGAAACAGGATCGATTGGCATTAAAAAAAGTTTATCAAAAATGACAATTTTCTCGCAACCTGTATGTTTTTTCCAAAATCAGTAAACGCCAATTTTCATTAATTTAAAATCGAGGAAGGTCTTATAAGACCACCCAACTAGCAAAGAAGTCATATAAATCAAGAGTTATACGACCTTTAGCCATATAAGAGTTTTATAGTAGTTTTTAGATAACCTGTTAGTCAAATAAACGTTATAAATCTGATAGTTTAGTCGTCTTACCAAATAGTCTAATTACTATGGTAAATAAACGTTTTTGCGACTTAATTATACAACAATCATGTAGAGGTTTTAAAGAAAACGTTTACTTAATGATGTTCAAAGTTGTATAAACGTTTTCGTCTCAGAAAGAGTTTTGAAAAAACAGAACCGTCGTAATAAGGTCATTTTTAAAACGTCTACATAATTTTATTGCTGTATAAGTGATATCATAAAACCTTATCTCGACAGTTATATTATAGCGGTATTGAGGGTAACTTCAATATGACAAAAAGATATCAGCGGGACTGTTATCTACCTTTTATTCAACAGTTAGTTATATTAACGTCAAACAAAAACTTTGAAAAACCTTTAGTTGTTGCCGAACCCGTTATATTCCTTTTATTGAACTATATGTTTTTAAATTGATTTTAAGTTACGGTTATAAAACATCATGCAATTTAAAGTCGATTTGAAATTAATATTATAAAACATCAGTCGCCATTTCGTGAGCATCACAGTACTATTTAAAAGAAAACAACCATGGACGTTACATCGTCGAAACTGTACAAACAAAGTGGCGGACTAGTAATGGCGGCTTAGTAATGGCGGACAATTTGTAGTCGTTATAAAAACCTTTACTTAAGATAAAGTTATATTGTAGTCGTATAAGTATAAATCCATGACTTGTTCCAAAATGGCTAACCTTAACTATAATAAAATATGAAGAAATATTGTTATAAATTATAATTATTTCGAATATATTAAGAGCGCGACAGCAAAAAACTGTACATCATCATAAACTTTAACGGTAAAGTGACCTTCCCATTCGAATTCAGCTCACGCCAAATGTGCAAACGCTCAATATATAGAACAATAATTTATATTACTAAACTTATAAAATTACCTTGTATTATTTTTCCGTACACTTTTTTGTCACACACACCAAGTTTTCACGTATCTAAAATAAATGTCAGAAGCAGTTTTATAAATAAAACTTAAAAATGTTTACGTAACTTAAAAGTCCGATAAGCAATGAGTAAGGGTTACACTAAACCTTCTATAAAACAAAATGGTCAGTTATAAAACATTTATTTGATATTTAGGTGGCGTAAAGGTTTTTGTTGTACTCTTTATACAACGTTTTGGTCATTCCTTAATCGTTACAATACCTTTAATAAACGATGTAAGTCGCCATGCAAACCTTTATTTAACCTTTATCTCACCAATAAGTCTTATAATTTGCGCCACTTTCGCCTTTTATAACCGTTTACTTTACGTTTATATGACCAACCAAATTAGACTAGAAGTTATATGCAAAACGTTGTCTCAACTTCTATATGACTATATTTTGCTAGTTGGACATATTCGCGGAGCTACTCTGGATCTGGTAGCTGCCCTCACTGACCCAAAAATAACTTCCACCCTGTCTATATATTATATATAAAAAAATAATACTTATACTTGCAAATGGCAATATTAGGGGTTTATATACCTATCATTTGCGGGTTGTAACGCACATACCTTATTTTCTTTCTTGGTATAGACGACGTCAGTGTTCGTTTATTTCTTTTGTTCCCCACTTGAACAAAGCGGAAAACTTAGGAAAAAAAGTGTTAAAAAAATCATAAGAAATCAAAAGACTTCACTCAAGAAAGACTAACCAACCGAACGAAATAATAGTAAAGGGTCATTCCAAGTGAAGTCAACAAATCGAGTGTGCTGCATGGTTTCTGATTTGAATGAAAAAAATTGAGGATATACTTCATGGTGGCAGAAGTGCTGAACCACCATCAGTTTTCTTTTATATCTTTTAGTTTACAAGTTTTGCCCTTTCAAAATTCAGAGTGGGGTCATTGAATTCGTGCTTGTGGAAAAACAGGCATAACTTTTTTTATATAAAAGGTAACGAAATAATTACTTGCCGTGTTCATCTTGTAAAATAAATATAAATGTGTTAGAGGAACTACTTGTAATATAAAAATATAAATGAAAATTGAGACTTTCGAAAATGCTCATGTTTGACTCTACAAAAATCAGTGTGGAAGATAAGATATTTTTTTTATTTTAATCATAAATTATAGATGATATCTTCTTTAATTAGATTTCAAAAAAAAAGTTTTGTTATTTTGCTTATTTTCCGAAATACGATTTTTTAAACTGCTTATCTAGTGCATTCTTTCTCTTGTTATATTTATGCAGATTAAAATATAAATATGATCTTAAACTTTTAAATGCCTATGAATTCAATGAGAAAATTTTGAATTGGCGATTGAAATTGACTGTATATGTATACACCATGCCTGTTAATGAACCGAAAAAGATTAACCACGTATTTCTAACTGCGTTTACAAAATATATTGACAAAGTAATAATTATTTCGTTACCTCTCGTAGAAAAAAAATTAGGTCGGATTTTGTACAAACAGGAATTTGACCCCACTCTTAACTTTGAATTGGCAAAACTTGGAAATTAAAAGATAAAAAAGAAAACTGGTGGTGGTTCAGCACTTCTGCTACCTCAATTTTTTTCTTTCAAATCAGAAACCTCCTGTTCCTCGCTATAGTGAGGGGAAAAGTTTTGTGTTACACACGAGTGCAAATGTATTTTACTTCTCGTAAGCTCTCGTTCTTCTCGTTCTCGTTGCTACGCTCAGGTTTCTATTTTAAAACTATGGAACCCTTTCGCTTGCTCGTGTTTCAATTTCATGCTCGCGGGTAAAATACAACTTTGCACCCTTGTACAACAAATAACTATTTCTTTATAGAAGATTGATGATGAGCAGCAGCAGCACAGCATCGTCACAGTGGACAAATTACTGCGATCGCCAACCCTTTTGCCAGCGTGGTGATTATGGGCATTTACCTCCTAATATCCAATACGCATAATTAATAGGATCACCTTGTATATTATTCTATCAATTTATCGGCCTGATTAATATGTACACTATACAAAGTTGCAAATTTCTAATTCTAACGGTCACTCAGTTATGCTGCGGACAGACAGACAGATAGACAGACAGACAGACGGACGTTGCGAAAGTATAAGGGTTCCTAGTTTACTACGGAACCCTAAAATCTCGTGTCGATTTAAAACATTCCTTTCAGTCGTGTTTTCTTTTATCGCCAACCTTTACTTTTTAACCGTCTTCAAGGAGGAGGTTCTCAATTCGACTGATATTTTTTTTTTTGTTGTATGTATGTTACCCGATATCTCCGAGAATAGTGAACCGATTTTAAAATTTCTTTTTGTGATCAAACGTGTATTACCCCGAGATGGTCCCGTTGGCACCAAGTTGCGGTCTGATGATGGGATCTTGGAAAAATCGAGGGATCTCTTCAATTGCTATAGGTACATGTATGGCGCTTTTGGTAATTTTCATTCATTTACAAGAATTTGCATTCAGAAAGTAGGATTTGAGGAAACCAATGATGGAAACAAATCGGGAATCTTGGAGAAACCGGTTGAAGTCGGTTTTTAAATTTTTAATTTGGTGATTATTTCACACCTGTATCGTAATGTCATCATCATCATCCATCATCATCATCATATCAGCCGAAAGACACTCCACTGCTGAACATAGGCCTCTCCCAAAGATTGCCACAATGAGCGATCCTGCGTTATCCGCATCCAGCGGACCCTGGGGCAAGAATTTTTTTTTTGTGTTTAGCGGTTAATTACGATAACGTTAACTTACAAAAAAAATCTGTCTTTTGTAACCCGAATTTCTCTTTTTTGGTGTGACTGATATGTAGGTATAGGTATACATGTACCAAATCGCAAATTTGTTATACTAACGGCCTATGAGCTATGCTGCGGACAGACGGACGGACAGACGGACAGACGGACATGGCGAAACTATAAGGGTTCCTCGTTTACCACGGAACCCTGAAAAGGTTGGAATTAATTTTGGGTCTATATCGGGTGGCATAATTTTTTTATTTTAAAAAATTTGTCGCATACCAACTTTACGCCGAAAAATGAATGGCCTAAACATTGTTGCACATATTTTTGTATTGCTGAAATTGTTGATCCTAAATTGGTTGTTCCTAACTATCGTTTGTCCTAATGATTTTCGTGTCTAATGTGTATGTATCGAATAATAATTGTGCATAATTGTGATGATCCTACTATTTAATGTACTAAAACTAACTACCTTTATAAAAATATTTTCCTTAAACTTAACCCTCCCTTAAACCACCCAACCCTGTTGTCCAAAGAATTTTAGTCATGAGTACCGATACGGACCTAGGAACCGGTCGACGAAGCCCCGCTGCGCGGGACTTCTATTCCTGATCTAAGGGATAAAAGGTACCTAACGAACCTATCCAAGTTAGAGTAGGGGAGGTACAGATTCATTATTTTCTAATACAGGGGGCTTCACCCCTGAGCCCCCCTTGTGGGGCGCTTCGCTCTCCCGTCGCCCCTTTTTCGGGTTTACAAGAATGAGTATGGGTAAACAATTGATTAAAAATACTTAAGTATTTTGTAGACTACGCCTTTCACTCCGCCCTATCCTAGAAACCTAACCATTCCAAGTCGGTTTTACGCTGGCTTATTACTTGAACATTATTTTAAACCATTCACCATATTGTTAATATGCTTTCCTCAATGAAATTTCAGACATAACAATTGTAGGCGCAAAGAAAATTGACAGTTGAGCAGTAGGAAAAACAATATTAATCACAATGAACATTATGATTATTAAGCTTTAGGTAATTCGACGTTCGAGTAATCAATATTAGAATAAATATAGTGTAGGTGTTTTAAATGTGTATGCGCAAAATAAAGTAGGCTAAACGAGTATGCCATTTAACACTATGCCAAACATTCTCGGCCAAAAAATTTTAGGACAATCGACGTTATACAACACGACAGGCACCCCTTAATTTTATCTTAAAAATATACTCTTCAGACAAAGTTTCGGTTCAAAGACATTTTTTTTGTACACTTGTATGACGATGAACACTGTCACCGGCGTCGAAAGTATTAAAAGGGATAAATATTAAAAAAAAACTGAAATCGATTGTCTTATTTTTTAATCAGCAGTTGGAATTGGAATACGACGTATCAAGTCGCTATCTTTCAAATCACACTATTTCCATACAAACTTTCAACTACCTTTTAACCACTTTAGGGTTTAAATTTTATAAAATGGTTTCTTATTTTGTATACAAATAATTATATAAGTAACCTTCTGTAAAAATGCCATCTTTCTAGCCCTAGTAATTTACACTAAATTTATAATCTACCTTAGTCTCCTTAAACAAAATCTACAGCCCTACTTAACCCTCTCAATCATGAAATTTCCCTACTCTCTGATATATTATTGCTTTTTTCGTATTTTACTTAGTAAATCTCCTACAATGTTTTAGGTATCCAATTGTAAATTTGCATCCCCTTGTTATAAAATGCTTTTATAGGGATTATTATAGCTTTAAGTTAAACTTCAACCCAATAAAAATTCTAATCCCCTTTAAACCTTTAAGAAATGATTAAATTACATTTCTTGTACCCTTGTAAAATACCTTATTAATATTAAAGTTTCAAGTTTCTAAATTAAAATAAATTAGGATCCCACCTTTGCACTCTTATCTTACCAGGAAACAGCTTATACACGAAGTTTGACATTGTCATTCAAATGAACAATAAGTTGAGTCTCTAATTGTTTACATTTATTTTTACCGATGTATAAAATACGCAATAGCATGTCGAATTTACAAGAATATGTTTGTAATTTACCATTTTTGAAGTTACCTACGTCACATAAACGTGTACGAGTATTTGCTCGTGCTATGCTCAAAACATAGTACCTACCGAAAAAAAGCAACATTATTATTAGGTACTTTGTTTGTGCAATATGCAACACGGAAGTTACCTCTTACCTACATGTATCCTAGGTACCTAATGTAGGCACAAGGTTAAATAAAAACATCAAAATTTATGTAAGGTACCTACATCATTTTTGCGTAAAGGTGCGTTCAAACTAAAAGAGCATTCGCTGTTCTAACCTCCCACTCTACGAAATTCGATCGGTACACAAAACGTGATTGGTTGATTTCGTAGAACGGGCGCTAGAATAGCGAATGCTCTTTTGGTTTAAACACACCATTACTATTAAGAACAGGAATTCCCTCGGTTCACCAAGGAGCAGTTCATGACAGCCTTCGTTATCCTTCTGCCACTGACGACAACGACTGCGACTGGTCTGTGATGACGTGATATGATTAAATCTTGTTATCCACATTGTAATCCACACCTTTCTTTAACTTTAGAACAACCTGTATATTAGCAGCTCCTGAGGTAATAAAAAACCAGCCAAGAGCATGTCGGCCCATGCTAGGGTTCCGTAGTTTTTCGGATATCTCTGAAAATATTGACTTTAGAAAAAAACTTTGTTTGAAAATCCCTTATTTTTTATAAAAGACCTCTTCAACGATATTCCACATTATAAGATTACAGCAAATAAAAAAATCATTCACACTTCACCAGCTTTTTTCTAATGTTTATTTTACCACTTTGTCGGCATAATTAAATATGTATATCTGTACCAAATTGCAGATTTCTAGTACTAACGGCCACTGAGCTATGCTGCGGACAGACAGACGGACAGAGCAAAACTATAAGGGTAGTGTACTACGGAACCCTAAAAAGGTACAATAGTATGAAACCTCTTTTAAAGAGTAGCTTACATAAATACTCTACATTTATCCGTTCCCTTAATTTCTTAACGGTTAAGGGTACCATTTAACCTGGTCTTTGTCAAAAACATGCTCCATAACTTACACAATCAATCAGAAATATCTGCCAAAAGTGAAACACGTGTCGTTAAGGAGTTCCGTTCTGGTCTTTATCAGCAGTTCCACCTACTCACATTACAACGCATAAATGAAAATGCTTGATGTGTTAATACAGTATCCTAAGGTTTGATGAAGTCCCCCGTTTCCTAAGGAAACACCCCATCAAAACTCGTATTTGACAATAACTTACACGACCATCTTCATTGCTTAAAATGCATAACCAGTTACATACATACAAAACACCAAAGTGTTCCGAAGTTCCGTTCTAGCCTTCATCGGCAGTTCCACTTCCCTAAGTAAGGAATTATCACTTTTTGAAGGAAAATGAATGATTTGAATGGATGGTTGGGTTGAAAAATCTCAAAACGGTTTTATGTGTGCAACAACATCACCATCAACATCATAATCATCATCAACAACCTATATCAATACACTGCTAGACAAAGGCCTCTCCTATTACTTATGCGTATGGATGCATTAGGAGGTAAATGTAAATCGCCACTTCAATCCCTTTTTCGACTCTTGTGACACCCGCGGGAAGAATTGGGGTGGTGACAAATGTATTCTTACTGCCGTCACCACACGGTATTTGTGTAGGTACATAAACTATGTATCAGTAAATACTACTTACTTACTTATATGTAAAAAAATGTAAAGATTACTTACCACCACTTTACCACTCTTTCATCATCATCATCATCTCAGCCATAAGACGTCCACTGCTGAACATAGGCCTCCCCTCTGGACCTCCACATGTACCGGTTAGATGCGACCTGCATCCAGCGGTACCACTCTTTACGTCCTGCTTAATATAGACTCTGAAACAACCAGTAATATGTGAAACGTTTATCTACTAAAAGTAACATCTCAGAAAATGAGAGAAATTGTCTCAGTTCAGTGGATAAAAATCTAAATGGTACACTATAAACGACTAGTATTAAAACTCTAAATGTCATACGAATAAATTTAACTGAGGGATCGGAACCGATGTTTACACTCACCACATTATTGTAAGATTTATTTTATTATATTTAAAGTATAATCAACAAGAAGATAAAATATAGTAATACGTTGTTTCAAACCGCAATGACATCTGTCGTTTTTTTTTTTTCGTTGCCTAGCAACCGGGTCGTAATTGTCCCTATAGGGCGGCTGGATTTAAAAAAATGCAAATAGGTGAATAGTGGTGCTCGCTTTATATCGTATATAAATATAAGCGTTTTTACTAAACTTCTCAAAAATAATATAAACACTACAAGCTCACTTTATTCCACGGATACATATTAATACCATATTGTCCATATTCAACCAATATTTCTCCAGTTGACAAACAAAACTAACAAAAATAACAAATACGTACACGAAATAAAGCTCGTACCTATCTCAGTTCCGATTCAATACTGACGATACGAGGTTGCTAAGAGGAGTGACAGTTTTGGCTAGCAGATATATACAAAAGTGAAAAATTTATACCCAGCAGTGATAAATTTATGCATATTGTCTAATATTCCAATTGTTATTATACACAAGAATAAAGAAAATACAAATAAATAACTAGGAATGTATTGCAATCTACGAATTTAAACTAGTAGGTATACCTTTTGTGTCCGTATTGATAGAGTCCTGTGCCACTCAGCGAATCCTTCAGTATTTAAGTATCAGTAAAGCGTACGTGCCATTTCTAGAAAGAGAATATAAGTATAATATATAAATAATTCTAGTTTCAAACCAAAAACTAATAAGTTACGTTTCCGAACTTATTTATATGCAGTTCAGCTTATTTTTTGATCCGTAGCCGCAGTTTCCATGATACACTTTGTAGTTCGCGAGGATCTGGTTTTTATGTTATACTGTAAGTATCATCATCAGCCTATGTTAGTTCACTGCTGGACGTAGGCCTCTCCTATTAACTATGCGTATAGACGCATTAGGAGGTAAATACCCATAATCGCCACGCTGGGCAAGCGGATTGGCGATCACAGTAATGTGTCCACTAGGATGACGCTGCTGCCCATCATCAATTTTGTAGAATGGTCAGTGACACTTCAATCCCTTAGTCGAACTATGAAAACAGTCATCCGCAGACCACGAAACCTGTAAAGTGTTCGAAACGTCGGAAAGAGGTTAAAATAAGTTAATATACGCGAATTTATCCTTTTTCATGTTTTTATTTCAAAACTAATTTACTTTAAATATTGAATGTACTGACAAGATGCGGGTACAATACTTTCTTACCAAGAAATCGCGGCCGCAGAAATCGCGGTGGCGATGAGCACAGATTTTATTCCACAAATCAACCATTAAATTAAAGACTCGAATCACTTTGAATATGTATACCTACCAATATAATTACATAACAAACATATTCTATCTTTCTTATTATTATTATAACTAAATTGACATCCTATCGTTTTGACTTATAGCCCTCACATGTGTTTTCAAATGACGTATTTTGTTGCCAGAGTACAGAAAATAAACTCCATTACACCAAATCGTATCCGTAAACTTTTTTCATTTTTAATCATTTTTGCGAATGTAACTTATACGTGTTCGGTAGTATTGAGTTTTATTTTGAACCAGTTGTTATAGTTTTCTTGTGTTCCGTCATAAAAATAACAAGAAACTCAAATAAACGATGGGGTTCGAAAGAATTTCTTCGTTCTGATTTTCCCAACTTATTTAAAGACACTTTGAGTACTGGCATCCCTTGACGTGTATGTATATGATTTTATGTCATTTTCAATGTCAAAAAGAGCTGTCAACGGGAGCGATTTGGCGTGCGTCCGACCTCGAGGAGGCGCTCGCGCCATCTGAGTCAAAAGAGAATTTTGACTCGTGGCGCCATTTGTATGGAGAATATACGTAATTTTAAATTAAGGATTAAATTTCTCCGTTGTCTTTATGAGGAAAAATATGAATATGCCCTGATGCACTAATTCAGTTATCTGGCTTTTAAATTAACATGAATATTTTATGCCCGTAAAAGAAAAATATGCATTGCGTCGTGTTCGAAAAATATGCAATTTTTTCAATTTTCGGTACATTTAGAGCCGATTTCTAGGAAATCCATGTAAATATAAAATATAATATCAATCGGAGCCTCTGCACCGGTTCTTTCTGAATAAGCTCATGTAAAAAATGTGTTTGTAGAGTTATATTTACTTAACAAATTCTTTGTTCGAAAATAGGTCTAAAACGACAAAATCGGGAATCCGACCCTTAAATACATAGACAACCATGACCAAGGTTCTATGTATTTAAGTATCTATATGTATCTATCTATTATATATATCGTCGCCTGGTACCCACATCACAAGCCTTAATTGAGCTTACCGTAGGACTAGGTTGATTTGTGTAAGATGTCCCAAGATATTTATTTATTTTATTTTATTTATTTAGCTTCGTAGGCAGGGTCACTACCGACTAGGCTACAGAGGCTGACTAATTGGCTTTTTATATTGTTCTGCATTTTTATTTTTATTATTCATAGTTATAATCGATTCTCTGACAGCGGTCGAATTAGTACATAGATATTCGACGAACAACATTCGCGAGTGCGCGACGTACCTACGTTACCGCTCGCCGTTAGGCCCTGATTGGCCTCCCGGGGGTGGTTTGACAGTTCGAACCGAACGCGTTAGTTGGACAGGCCTGGCAACAGATCATGGTAAGGATACAGGCTCCATGAAACACGTCATGCGTAGTGACGAAAATATGTAAGTATAACGCTTCAAGATTTAGAAGCTGTGCGTGACGTGGACGTTGTATCATCGGGAATGTCAAAGTAGATGGCGCACCGCCTGCACATCACGCACACGTGCACGCTACGCAGCGGTGTGCCACTAATTATGGATTTAGAATGCTCATTATATCCCCACTCTATGAAATTCTTTCGCCACACAATACGTAATTCGTCGAAATTCGTTGATTTCGTAGTGTTGATTTCGCGCTCGTTTGGTGTAAATCCACCTTAATAATATTTATTTGCCCGTGTCGTGACGGCAGTCTTAAGAATACATTTGTCACCACCCCGACTCCTCCCGCGGGTGTCGTAAGAGTCGACTAAAGAATTGAAGTGTCACTGACCATTATTTGATAAAAGATTGATGATGGGCAGCAGCATCATCATTTTATTTATTTTTATTTATTATGAAACAAATCATAGTGGACACATTACTGCGAACGCCAATACGCTTGCTCAGCATGACGATTATCGGCATATACCTCCTAATGCGTCTATACGCATAGTTAATAGGAGAGGCCTACGTTCAGCAGTGGACTATCATAGGCTGATGATGTGATGATGTGATATTTATTATTTACATACGTAGGTACAATACTGTATACGCATTTGGCGTGGCTTGGTCTTGTTTAGTATTAAATTCTACACAATCTGCATATTGGCCATATTAAAACAATATCTCCTCGTATTAAAATGTGCTTCGTGCCGTTTGGCAGAGCTCTCGAGTTATCTGCAATGCGGCTTCACCAGACTAATTGGGGGGGTCTATTCAACAATTGCTGGGAGTTGTTCTACTCGAAGATATGTATCATTTAGGTGCTCGAATTTATATATGAATTAACAGTATAGTTTTTCTAGTACAATAGGCTCAGCACAGAATTGGTGCGTTAATAGTCTTCCCATCTTTCACTGTAGGTATCATCGCTTGGCACCCACATCACAAGCTTTAATTGAGTTTATCGTGGGACTAAGTCGATTTTTGTATGTCCCAAGACATTTAATTATTTATTACAACTAAAACTAAACGATTAAACTGACGTGCATTTTGTCACTATGCGCAACATGTTTCGGAGAGCCTAGGTGCCCTAGGTCTCCATTACCTATCACGCATTGAGCCCCGCCTCGCGACTTGCGCGATGTCACGCGAAGTGACCAAATACAGGGGAGTTTAACCGTTGAATTATAGTTATAATAAATAAATAAATATCTTGGGACATCTTACACAAATCGCTATGTCCCACGGTGAGCTCAAGGCTTGTGATGTGGATACCAAGCGACTATAAATGTATCGGTATTATAAATATATAGATAGCTGGGCGTTTTCACAAACCGTTGTTGAAATCACCTTTTTATGTAATTCGGACAAGTTTGGGCTTGTTCTACTCAGGATCACGAGCTCTTTCGATTCTAATATGAGAAAAAAAGTCACAAAATGTTTTCCCATTACGATACCGTTTTTAGGGTTCCGTAGCCAAAATGGCAAAAACGGAACCCTTATAGATTCGTCATGTCCGTCTGTCCGCCTGTCACAGCCAATTTACTCGGAAACTATAAATGCTACGGTAACGAAATTTGGTAAGGATATGTGTTGTATGAACCGCTACAGGAATGTGATACTAAATTGTAAAAAAAACCATTGGGTTGGGGGCCCTCCATACATGTAAATGAGGGATAGAATTTTTTTTTTAGTTGTACATAAGCGTGTGGGGTATTAATAGAAAGGTCTTTGAAAATGATATGAAGGTTTATACATCACATTTTTATTTAAGCAAATCGTTTTCGAGATATCAGGTCTCAAAGTCTGAAAAATGTGTCCCCCCCTCTATTTTTAAACTACGCGATATAAAATTCTGAAAAAAATATATATTATGCACATTAATAAACTCTATCAACGATTTTTGGTTTGATAAAATTATCTCTTATAGTTTTTGAGATAGGTTGATTTAACTGTATTTTTTAAATAATAAATTGACAATGGTACGGAACCCTTTGCGCGCGAGTCCGACTCGCACTTGGCCGGTTTTTTCATAGAAGTTCAAAGGCGGTAGCGTAATGGAAGGAATGAAAACTGTATGAAAATTATGGGACATATTTTTTCTCCTAACAAAATCGAATAAGCTCGTGATTCTGAGTCGAAAATCCTAAACTTGACCAAATTACAAATACAATTACATTAGTTGACAAGATGATTTTAACAACGGTTTGTGTAAACGACCAGCTACATGTAGATACTTAAACACAAAGACAGCCATATTGACCAAGGAACAAAGTATTAATTACAAACCAACTAGGCTACGGAGGCTGACGGAGTTGAATTCAAATAGCAAAATACACCAATTTCAAGCAGAAACGATTCACCTTTATCAACCTAAGAACCTTACAGTCTCCTCCATCCTTATCTAAGCCTTCCCGAGCTCACACAATACAGGATGCTCAATACAGCACATTGGTTTTATTGCAGTTTCCATTCACTTCAATCTATACCCTGATAACCTGGCCCTCGAGAAAGCATAATACATTTTGGAGCTATCTTACGATGGCTATCGCGGGCTGAATAACGTCAAAACCAGGGACGTATAGGATAATACGGATAAGCCATTGCTAAACCTATAGGTCGAGCTACGATAAATGCGTGTGCGCGCGTGTGCGTGGCATGCGCGTTGCGGCGCATGAAATGTCATAATAGATGGCACACCGTTTGCAAGTAAAGGTGCGTTTAAACCAAAAGAGCATTCGCTGTTCTAGCGCCCGTTTTACGAAATCAACCAATCACGTTTTGTGTACCGATCGAATTTCGTAGAGTGGGAGGTTAGAACAGCGAATGCTCTTTTAGTTTAACCGCACCTTAACGTGCACGCCATGCAAGCGGTGTGCCATCTAATGTCACATTTCATACGCTACAATGCGTACGCCAGGGTCACGTTTTATAAAGTTACATTATACAAGTTCGCTGTTTGCCTCTCTAACGCACGCACGTATTGGCTAGAAAGAGAGGCAAACAGCAAAATTGTAAATTGTAACTTTATAAAACGTGACCCAGGTATGCAGCACGTACATGTGTTGCATAGGCATCCGGTATGGCTTGGTCTTAAGAAGCAGCAGGCGGGGAACATTGCACGTAGAATCACTAGCTTTCATAACAAGAAATAAAAAAAAGTATGTGATCTTATTACAGTTTTGTCTTAGAACGGCAAACGCCTAACGGGAACTACTACTAAATGGCTTAGCTAGCGGGAAACGTCCCGTAGGCCGTCCCAGATTCCGCTGGATTGACGAAGCTACCAAAGACCTGACTGCACTCGGGGTATCCAACTGGCGTGAGGTAGCGCAGAACAGAGACGAGTGGCGTTCTTCTGTGTCGGAGGCCAAGATCCTCTTCGGGTCATCGAGCCACCGTCATCGAAGTGTTTGTCTTATAAACAGAGCGTCTGGAAATATTCTATTAGTCTATGGTCGAAATTTCGAAACTGTATTTATGCAAGTGTCGATCGGGATCGACCCTATAATATGATGGTTATCAGAATATTTGGTCGTTCCATACCTAGTTTCTTATTTATTGATATCCTAAGCTTTTGAAATTATACAGTCTGTAAGATAGAAGAGGGTCGTAGTATAATGGGTGTCTATTGCAAAGGAGGAAATAAAATATCGGATAGCGAAATACGAGTATCGGAGACACGGGAGTTATATACCTACATAACTATAGATGATAGATGTTTAGCAAAATGGCTGCGGGATAAATGTTTTTACAGCGTTAAGGATTATTTAAATTTTAAGGAACCGATGACATTGTATTAATTTAATTGATAATAGTATTTTTGTGACATTTGTATAATAGTAGTAGACCTGGACATTCTGTTTAATTTATAAATTGTGAATTTGAATTTGAATTTAGTGTCGTCCTATTATGTACCTATTTAGGACGACCTATGTACCTATTTATGTTTAGACTTTTACACCTCATGTTATGTAGTACCTTACCTACGTAGTTCGGTCTAATAGTATAGTATCCGGCTTAAGTAATGTGCAGCTGACTTTAATATAATGAAGTTTTTTTTTAATCTCATATATTTCGTAAGCCATACATCTTATGATTAAGTCGGCTGAAATAAAATTAAGTTCATACAAAAGTTTTTTTCCACATAATGTAGAGAATTATCATTTCAGTTATTAAAAATATTGACACAATATCTTCTAAAAATTTGCTCCTGTATAAACGATGTATTTTTGTATAAAAACTCTAAATACCACAGTCGGGAGAAAAACGGCAATGGCAGTAAATTTTGTTTTTTTTTTTTAATTATAATTTTAAGATAAATGTACCTATAGACATACATTTTTTATATAACGTTTAGCTATCCATTTCGAGCATAAAATTTACTCATACTAATAAAAAAATGAATTGTATTATTGCAAATGGTAAATTTCATGTATTTTGAAGACGTCACTTTAGGCAGGTAGATTTATCAAGGTTCCTAAAAGTGAATTGAACAGTGAACACCCAAAACCTGTACAAAATGAGTCTATTTTTAATCTCAACCAGTTTCGGCTATGTGACTATTCTTGATGTACCTTGGAAACTTTTGGACCTTATGGCAATAACTTATGTAGAGACTAACACTCTATGGAGCCTCGCTTTGAAATAAAGATTTATTAATATTCATATTTATGTTTACAGGTATACACGGTGCCCATGAGGAAGGGGGAAAATTTGAACAGCATATACATATTATTACTGATCCTATTTTAAGACTACAATGTCGTATAGGTATACTTTTTTGGATTTCGCCTAGTTTCAGAGTTATTACCAATCGAAAAATTTTTTTTATTCTTACTCAGTACAATAGGATTTTTTAATGGCGTTGATGCCATTATGGAGAACAGTCTCACTATTCTCGTTGATAGGTGTCAAAAAGTGAGAAATAAAAACCTTTCAGAATGAGGTTTTACGAAACAAAATACTTAAAACTAATTTTAATTGCCAATTTTATGAATAACATTTACTTATTATATGAAAATACATTCAAGAAATGTAAAAAAAAAATTGTGTACCAAAAATTTCCTGTGTATTTTTTTCTTTCTTTTAGCCTCAGAAATGCGTGATCATTCCTTTTCCTCACGAGCATCTTGTATAAATATAATAACTCAGAAACAAATATTTATGCTCATTACCATACAAATAATTATCGAGAATCAAACCCAGCACCATCGGAAATTTCTGGACTTTTCAGGTATAACTTAGTAATAAAAACTTAGGCAAGTACCTATTTAAATGATTGTCCCAAAATCCAAGCAAATTTCTATGTGGCAAATACCCAGTTCTAATTTTAAATTTATATTCCTCTGAATGAGCTCGCCCAAATTAGAAATTAGTCGCATAATGGTTCCGAAACACTAGAATAACCCATTTTGAAACCAACTAGCTTTTAGAGCCGAAATATGGATTCTAAATGTGTATCGAATTAGTTTTAATGCGAACCAGATTTGCGTTGCATTTATTTGATTAAATATTCCGTGTGCCTGAAGAGCTATTTTGTAATCAGTTAAATCTTTTAATGAAAAATATTAGTTTCCATGAATTCAGGTAGGTACCTATATTTTGATGTTATATCATCATCATCATGTCAGCCGAAAGACGTCCACTGCTGAACATAGGCCTCTTCAAAGATTGCCACAATGATCGGTCCTGTGCCACCCGCATCCAGCGGACTCCCTTCACCAGGTCATCAGTCCACCTTGTGGGGGGCCTACCCACGCTGCGCCTTCCGGTACGTGGCCGCCACTCGAGAACCTTCCCGCCCCAATGGCCATCGGTTCTACGCGCAATGTTCGCGTATGATGTTATATAACCTCCTCCTTTTTTTGAAGTCGCGTAAAATATGAGACATCGTTTTGTTTTCTAAACAACGTCAATAAACAATGTAATATTTTATGAGATAGGTAGAATAGAATTTGGGAACTGTCAAATCCATTCACCTTTAAAATGATTGTCACAACGACGTAACTAAAGACCGAAGAGCTGGCGACTTCCTCGCACAACGCAACAGCATTGCGATACCCACCAGCATCCTCGGTACAATACAATAGGTATTAAAGCTCATTAAATGTTTGTGTTGTGGGTACTAAAGCAAAATTTTCAATGATAGATACCTACTAAAATACGTAAAAAGCTACGATGAATGAATAACAAAATATTTTTGATATAATGCCCTGACCGGGATTCAAATCTGGCACCATCATTCGACGGCAGGCTCACTGAGTTACGAACAGCGCCAAAAACGCACTTACCGCTAATTCAATATACATGTACTCCTAACAGTTGTCACTCTATCTCAAAATTAGGACACCTAATATGTAATTCCCGTGCCTTCCGCTCAACACGTCATCTACAAAAATAGGCTTATTTTGAACGGGGTGAAAAAGTGCCATTTTACGTGTGCCGTCACCATTCATTATTCAACGGGCGCGACCCACGCTGAATAAATGTTCACTCCGATTTTAGAATAATTTAGGATTACTTTTCCGTACTGGTCAGGTTTTGCACGTTGTATCATTACACGGGTGGATTTTTATTTTGATGTCGATTAAAAAAAAATTCCTGGACTTTTTTACATTTTTTCTACTCAGAATGTAAACAATACATTCTGAGTAGATGAACAGAGTATAAAAACAGCTCTTTCGATCCTGATAGAAATAAAAAAGTGTCCCAAAAAAAATACTATTAACTAATATAAATACTATTTTTCATACACTTTCTTCGACCGTAACTCAGTGGAAGACAAACAAATGTATGGAATTCTTGGGACACTTTTTTCTGCTAATGAGGATCGAAAGAGCTTGCGATTCTGAGTAGAAAAAATATGAAAATACCCAAAATCAAAATCAAAATAAAATCAAAATCAAAATATTCTTTATTCAATTAGGCCCAGCAACGAGCGCTTTTGAATCGTTAAACTAAATAGCGAATGAGAGAAAAAAAAAAACTACCTCCGGTTCTAACCCTACACCACTGCCTGAGAAGAATCCGGCAAGAAACTCAGCGGGACTTTCTTTTTTCAAATAATAGTTTTATAACATCTTACGGCTAACATGCATTAATTAAAAACGAAACATAAATTTGATTTAATATAAATACAGATATAGTACATTAACTAGAGATGAAGTCTCTAATATTTAGTCAGAATAATTATATAAATTTAATGGATTTTGAGAAATGTATAGATGTAAAGATATATGTAAAAGGGCATACAATTGTTTTTAGTTAAACGTTAAAATTTGCGTTATTATACTGCTAGAGATGTAAAGGTCTCTAGTTGTCAGAGTAAAAAGAAAACAAACGGATACATTTCACTAAATGTTTCAGAGATGTATAAGGTCTCCATGCGTCATAATATTAAATAATCATAAATAAACAAACATGTAGCGACTTCAATTTCTCATATAAAGAACAGCAGGAAAATTGTTTGAATTTAAGCCATGAGTGAGCTTGATTAGACCGGTCTCCGCAAACAGCACCCGTTCACGAGTATGACGCGTATCTCAGCCATCGCCTCCCTCAACCTTCTTTCGGGAAAGTGGCGACCCTATCAACGACGCCACCGTAAGCAGAGACCTTAAAGTGAGCATGACTGTGCAAGCTATCAGGCAGACAATATAATTTAAATACTATGAATGCTGACCATATTTAGTTTCATGAGAATTTATATTCGTACTTGCCCGTTACATATATGACAACTATCACAAGAAAAAAAAATAGAAATAGAAATAACTAGGACAGAAAATCTGAATACAAAATTAAAATTACTTAGGTGTAAAGGACTCTAAGTGTCGACATAACATTACACATTAAACATTAAAATAGGAAAAATTAAAATAAAAAGTTAATCTCGGAGATGTATAAAGTCTCCAAGTGTCAAGACTACATATTAGTAATACGGGGGAAAAAAAAAAAAAGTGTAAGATAATGACTATCTTACGTCAGATCTATAATTAATAGTAACAATATGAAACACTAGTATGATAGTAAACATTCACTTATGTATATGATTTACCGAACACGTTAAGGTACTGGCTTAAAGGCATCTTTATCATTTATAAAGTCGTTAACGGTATAATACGCCTTACTTATCAAGTAGCGCTTAACCTGAGACTTGAATTTATGCTGTGGCAAATTTGTTAAATCACTAGGAATTTTGTTATAAAAACGTGTACAGTTCCCAACGAAAGACGCACTAACCTTACGGAGTCGGTGGGCCGACACAGCCAGCTTATGTTTATTCCTAGTGTTAAAGTTGTGAACATCACTATTCTTCTTGAATTCATGAATGTTTTTACGAACATACATAATATTGTCCAGGATGTATTGGGAGGCTACAGTAAGTATGTGTGCCTCTTTAAATTTCTCCCTAAGGGAGACCCGAGCACCTAGTTCATAAATGGAGCGCACAGCTCGCTTTTGTAGCACAAAGATGGTCTGAATATCTGCCGCTTTCCCCCACAACAAAATCCCGTATGACATGACACTGTGGAAGTAGCTGAAGTATACCAGCCTAGCCGTCTCGACGTTCGTCAGGTGCCTGATTCGCCTCACTGCATATGCGGCAGAGCTGAGTTTGCCGGCCAATGCTGCCACCTGTGCATGCCATTGTAGTTTAGAGTCTAACATCACACCCAAAAAAACTGTCTGATCTTCAAAGTCCAGTGATTCACCATTTACTTTGATCCTACTGTTGCTTACCTGCTTAACATTGGGTAAGGTAAATTTAATGCACTTAGTTTTCTTGGCGTTCAAAAGTAAGTTATTTACTGTAAACCAGTTTACAACAGTAGATAGCGCTTCATTGATGGTATCAAAGCTCTTTTCTTTTCTATCCACCTTAAATATGAGTGACGTGTCATCAGCAAATAATACAATGTCATGTTTCTCTCGCACAAGGTTAGGAAGATCATTAATATATACCAAAAACAAAAAAGGGCCCAAAATTGATCCCTGAGGTACTCCAAGAGCCACAGGCGACCCGCATGATTGAGTTCCATTAATAACCACTCGCTGTGTCCTATCCGAAAGATAAGAAGATATAAGCTCAAGGGCAACATTTTTAACCCCATAATAGCTTAATTTCTTTTTTAAAGTTTCATGGTCAACACAATCAAAGGCTTTCGAAAGATCACAGAATATTCCAACAGCATCTTGAGCTTTATCCCAGGCGTCAAAGATGTGTTTAAGGAGGACAGCGCCGGCTTCAGTGGTAGATCGGCCACTAGTAAATCCAAACTGATTACTATTGAGCAATTTGTTACGATTGAAGTGGGAAACTAGTTGATTTAGAATGAGTTTTTCAAAAACTTTACTTAGCGCTGGTAATATTGAAATTGGTCTGAAGTTTGAAGGGTCTGTTTTAGTTCCTGATTTAAACAAAGGTATAATTTTGCTGTGTTTCATTAAATCAGGAAAGACTCCAGTATCTATACAACTGTTGAAAATATCAGCTAAATAAGGTGCAATTGATTCAATAAAGAAATGTAGTACTTTGACCGAAAGGCCCCAGAGATCTTCAGTTTTCTTAACGTTTAGTGATTTGAACGTTTTTATTACCAAGTTTGGGGTAACATAATCAAATTTGAATACATTAGTACATTCCACTGCATTTGACTCCAAAAGTGATTTAGCTATATCTGGCGATGAATTTAATGATTTGGTGGTTTCTACGGGTATATTAGAAAAAACCCTCTCAAATTCATCCGCCACTTCAAGGTCGGAACATATTAAATCATTATTATTTCAAATTTAGAAAATTTGAAAAACCTACAACAAAATATTAAAATATGTTTCGAATTTGTATCCCAATGTACCTACAGTCGACGTCAAAAATATCATTACAATTTAGGTGCCAAAAATATCGCTGGTTGTAATATGAATTAATGTAACCACCAAAGTGACGAAATTGAGTTAAGTAGGTATACTGTTCGACTGCTCTATCGAACGGTGTATATAAAATATTGATATCCTCGATTACGTTAACAAAAACTTTGCCATTTTATTAACTTTCTACGTTTTTTATTAACGCATGTAAAGGTTTAAAAAAATCATAGCCAATATTTTAACGTAAGTACGAATTTGTACAAAATATGTCCTTCCTAATGTAAGCACCATGTTTTTAAAAATGTCAATGCTGTAAGTGCCATCTGTACCTATACAAGTTACAACTTTACTGTGGTCGCAGTTAGTAACTGTCTGTCAAATAGACCTCTCAAAAATAAAACTTACAAGATAAACATAATTTCAATAGGATAATTAACTAAAAAGATACTTTATAAATGACAAATTCGTTTTTGGTCCTCCTGAAAAATCGTCATTTGGTGGTTACATTAATTCATACTGACAGTTACAACTGACGATATATTTACACGACCTTATAAAGTCATGTAAATATATTTTTGGCACCTAAACCGTAATGATATCTTTGACGTCGACTGTACTATTGTGCATTGCATAAAATAAATACCTACCCACGAAATAATATATGATGAAGCTCAGCTTAGTGGTACAATACATCAACAAAAAGTAATTATTACCGAGAATCGTTGAATAAATTTCCGAGTGGGTTAATAAAGTTGGGAAAGTACGAATGCAAAATTATTCCAGTGAATTATTGTCAAATGTCTAAAAGAACGATTTATACGCAGTACCACAGCCGAGTTATTGAAATATATGTCCCTAAAGACAATGCTTCAATACTCGGTGTTGTTATGAAGTATAATAAAACTTACGTGGTAGAGAGAGGGTTCAATTTTGGTATAGAATTTTAAAGGTAAAATAACAAAAATAGATATTACGGCAAAATCCGAATAAAAGAGAAAACAAAATAGGAGTGAGTGGGTTGGTGTGGAGGCATAAATTTACCAAACTGCGTTTTCATAGAGAAGCCAGTTGGGCATTCGTTAACTACGTCAGTTAGCTTGATATATTTTATTACTTATTCTTCTAGAATTATTTTATGTAATATTTTCTTTAGGTTAGCGCGAGGATTACACATGAAATAAAAGTATGAAAATGGATAAACTCGCGTATATTAACTAATTTTAACTTCATTCCGACGTTTTGTACTTATCTTTCTTAATTTGATGGAGGTAGATCTATCAAATTTCCTTCATTGTCAGTCATCCGCAGACCACGAACCCTGTAAAGTGTTCGAAACGTCGGAAAGAAGTTAAAATTAGTTAATATACGCGAGTTTATCCGTTTTCATAGTTTTATTTCTTGCTTTATGTATTTAAATAAGTATTAAATCCAGTAAATTGTGTCGTAGTGTACTATTTTATCTCTATTTCAAAATTTCCAATTTGATTTGGCATATTTTGACGTAATGTAGGCACGAGGATAGATTTTTTCATTTGAAATTTCCACTTTTTTGTAGGTAAAAAGTATACTAACAATATATCGTTACGGTATAGGTGCCAAAAATATATTTACACGACTTTATTGCATTGACATTAAGGTCGTGTAAATATATTATTGGCGCCTAAGCTGTAATGATATCTATGATGTCGATTGTACAATCCTTTACAATTATAATAAAGTAGGTAAAGTGTGTTAGTCAATCTTTATGTGAAAATACATATAGCATTAATAATTAATTCATTTTAATATTTACTTTAAGTATAATATATGCGAACACGCTATACATTGTAACTTACCCGAAATAAAATTTTATTCATTCATTCATTTCTGTATTTGTGTTACATCGAGATATTACAGCCATTATTAATTGTAAAGGATCCAAAGATCTCATCATCAGATTTATTTCTATTCATCAGAATTAATCTCTAATCGATGAAACGAAATCCTATTAAATAACCCAATTAATGTAATGATTTCGAGAAGCCTTTGAGATCTACCCCAGTCATTTCCTCTATTGTTGTCGGGAAATGAATTATTGGTAGGCTTATTAATATCAGAAGCCGTATACTCCATTTCAAATACTATGGCCCGATGCCACTGCAAAGTTTTATGTGGCATCGGGCCATGGTATTTGAAATGGAGTATACCATGGTTGGAAAGTAAAGGATACGTTAGGTTTTTTTCGATACTAATTACCTCAAAAAAGACGATTTTTTATATCGATGAACGTATTAGACCTACAGTAGTAGATTACATGCCAAGGCCGTTTAAGTGGGAAATGTCTCGGTTGACGTGTACGACAAACGTGTGATCCGAGGCTGTCCCATTTAACGGCCGAGGTGTGTATACTATTGTTCAGCTCAAGGGAGCCGGCAGGCGGCAACTTAGTTTAGCACAGCGGTCGGTAATGTGCTGTTTGCCGGCCGGAGGGCAGAAAACTTATCATCTAATGAGGTTTTATTTTAAATCAACAACCATTAGCGAGCAATTTTATTTATTAAATATTTGGCTACAAGGGCAATCAGATGTTCTTGTAGCCAAAGCTATAATAAATAAATAAAAAAATCAACAACCAATAGATGAAATGATAGATTAATCATCGCTACGATTTGTTCGGCTGTAAATCATAAATTGGTGACATCACGTACGAGAATCTTGATCGGGCTGCGTGACGCGTGCCGTATAGAATATTTTATTCATGGCACCTCATCGTTCATACGTGCAATAACAGTTCTGTTGTACAGATGCCACAGATCACTTTCCGTTTGATGAAACGTATATAAACATTAAAACTGTATACAATACCGGGATTAAAAAGTATGCAATCGCGGGAATAGTGTGCAATAGTATATGTACAATCCCGGAATGGCATACAAATTAATCCCGGGATTGCTTGCACTAATAGAGAGTAATGTATCCTGCCAAAGGCGTGCTTAAATATTAGATCATTACCTATGAAATTGGTGTTACGTATGGATAATTTTGTGAAAAGTCGATTTTCCATACAATGATTTTTGTGTATATTTTTTTGATGTCAAAATCAAAATAAACATCATTTTGCCGTAACATTAGACACTTCTAATGCGTCTTTTGTATATCCCTATTTCAGAAAATAAGGTAGGTACTATCATACATTTATACCTATTACAAACATTTGAACCGGCAGCATATGGCAAGAGTAAAGTTGTTTTAAAAGTTTTTTTTTTTAATATTATTTATTGAACAATTTGTGTGCGCTGGGGCCCCATGAACCTAAAGTTTCTACGCCAAACGGTACAAAATTGTACTCTTTGCCGAGGCCCTTAAATTTATTCCAAAGATTGTAAAATTTTTTTTAGAATTGCTCATTTAATAGACACTTGCGACTTGGATTTGTAGGTGATGGTCTAAAGGTGTATGAAAATGGCCTCAGCCAAAGAAAACACGATCGGCCTGTGTGCTTTGTCTATGGGAGCCATTCTATGGCCAATGGAAGGGGTATAAATCCAATTTGTACCGGCATATATCATGGTCAGAGCACACGAATTTTTCACAAGGTTTTTCTGAACCCATGCAATTGGATTGAAACCTGGGTAAATGGAATCTCTGGTCTCTTGAGATTTGGTTTTGTACCGGCCAAAATCAATTTATTATGAGGCTAAGCCTACCTATACGTGGAAAACTTATTAAAGTTTTGAATTTATGTATGTATGTATAAGCTATATTGTAATTCTAATCGGGTAATTGTCAGATTTAGGTTATAGTCTTTTCGGTGGGCATACATAAAGTTAAGGTGTTCGTGTAGTAATAGGCTACTTGACTCATATCAAAAGTGCAAAAAATTATTATTTTCTGTAGTATTTAT
The DNA here is from genome assembly GCA_025490895.1 of Thaumatotibia leucotreta. Lineage (NCBI taxonomy): Eukaryota > Metazoa > Arthropoda > Insecta > Lepidoptera > Tortricidae > Thaumatotibia > Thaumatotibia leucotreta. The sequence continues at coordinate 12,187 of JALPQI010005822.1, read as the reverse complement.
TGAAAAGATCAATTATTATATTGATTTAAACTTTCACGATTATCACTCATATTTTACAGACAAACGGGTCTTAATCGCGTAAACTTACGTTTAATTATATCCTGACGTTTCGGGCATGACGTTACACCCGTGGTCGCAGGCAGACTGGTGAGAGAACGTATCAACACCTTCGAGCTGCGCGGCCACGGGTGTAACGTCATGCCCGAAACGTCAGGATATAATTAAACGTAAGTTTACGCGATTAAGACCCGTTTGTCTGTAAAATATAAGATCAATATTTTTCGATTAAGGTGTATAAAAAGTGTTTGATGGGTACATATTTTACAAGCTTTTATTTAGTTTCACCTGTCCCGTTGTCTGTCGTTCTGTAATCAAATCTTGTAACTTAAATTTGATAAACTTTCCGGTTTCCGATTAAGCTGAAATTTAGAATGCATGTATAAATCGGATGACAATGCAATGTTATTGTGCCATAGAGCTGATCTGATGATGGAGCCGGAAGGTGGCCATGGGAACTCCGTAATTAAATGATGCAACCCTATCGAGTTTGAGCTCATTATATTCGTCTTGACAAGTACTTTGATACGATATGGTAACCAGGGTCTGATGATGGAGCCGGAAGGTGGCCCTAAGAACTCCGTAATTAAACGATGCAACCCTATCGAGTTTGAGCTCATTGGATTAGTCTTGACGAGTACTTTGATACTATATGGTAACCAGGGTCTGATGATGGAGCCGGAAGGTGGCCCTAGGAACTTCGTAATTAAACGATGCAACCCTATCGAGTTTGAGCTCATTGGATTCGTCTTGACAAGTACTTTGATACTATATGGTAACCAGGGTCTGATGATGGAGCCGGAAGGTGGCCATAGGAACTTCGTAATTAAACGATGCAACCCTATCGAGTTTGAGCTCATTGGATTAGTTTTGACGAGTACATTGATACTATATTATGGTAACCAGGGTCTGATGTTGGAGTTGGAAGGTGGCCATAGGAACTCCGTAATTAAACGATGCAACCCTATCGAGTTTGAACTCTTTGGATTCGTCTTGACAAGTACTTTGATACTATATGGTAACCAGGGTCTGATGATGGAGCCGGAAGGTGGCCATGGGAACTCCGTAATTAAACGATGCAACCCTATCGAGTTTGAGCTCATTGGATTAGTCTTGACAAGTACTTTGATACTATATGGTAACCAGGGTCTGATGATGGAGCCGGAAGGTGGCCCTAGGAACTCCGTAATTAAACGATGCAACCCTATCGAGTTTGAGCTCATTGAATTCGTCTTGACAAGTACTTTGATACTATATGGTAACCAGGGTCTGATGATGGAGCCGGAAGGTGGCCATAGGAACTCGTAATTAAACGATGCAACCCTATCAAGTTTGAGCTCATTGGATTAGTTTTGACGAGTACATTGATACTATATTATGGTAACCAGGGTCTGATGTTGGAGTTGGAAGGTGGCCATAGGAACTCCGTAATTAAACGATGCAACCCTATCAAATTTGAGCTCATTGGATTCGTCTTGACAAGTACTTTGATACTATATGGTAACCAGGGTCTGATGATGGAGCCGGAAGGTGGCCATAGGAACTCCGTAATTAAACGATGCAACCCTATCGAGTTTGAGCTCATTGGATTAGTCTTGACAAGTACTTTGATACTATACGGTAACCAGGGTCTGATGATGGAGCCGGAAGGTGGCCATAGGAAATCGTATTTAAACTATGCAACCCTATCAAGTTTGAGCTCATTGGATTAGTCTTGACGAGTACTTTGATACTATATGGTAGCCAGGGTCTGATGATGGAGCCGGAAGGTGGCCATAGGACCTCGTAATTAAACGATGCAACCCTATCGAGTTTGAGCTCATTGGATTCGTCTTGACGAGTACTTTGATACTATATGGTAACCAGGGTCTGATGATGGAGCCGGAAGGTGGCCATAGGAACTCCGTAATTAAACCATTCAACCCTATCGAGTTTGAGCTCATTGGATTAGTTTTGACGAGTACATTGATACTATATTATGGTAACCAGGGTCTGATGTTGGAGTTGGAAGGTGGCCATAGGAACTCCGTAATTAAACGATGCAACCCTATCGAGTTTGAGCTCATTGGATTAGTCGTGACAAGTACTTTGATACTATATGGTAACCAGGGTCTGATGATGGAGCCGGAAGGTGGCCATAGGAACTCCGTAATTAAACGATGCAACCCTATCGAGTTTGAGCTCATTGGATTAGTTTTGACGATATTATGGTAACCAGGGTCTGATGTTGGAGTTGGAAGGTGGCCATAGGAACTCCGCAATTAAACGGCGCAACCCCATCGAGTTTGGTCTCGTTTGATTCGTCTTCACGAGTCTCCGATTGAAAAAGCTCTACGTATTTACCCAACGAATCAGCAGGTCAATAAAAATAATTCAGCCGTTCTCGAACATTTTAGGAAGAAGAATACACAAATGTTTAAAATAATAGCACAAGATCAATTGATGGATCAAAAAAGAATGATCAGATTGATATTAATAAAATAATACACACGGACATTAACAAAACAGGAGGTCTTCCAAAAGAACTAGAAATATTTGTTGGTGCTAAAGTTATGTTGAGGTCTAACGTTGACGTTGCTAAGGGACTTGTGAATGGAGCAATAGGTCACATCACTGAAATCATATGGCCGTATTACAGACGTGCTCAACTATACGATAGCGATGTGCCATCGGTTCGCGTAGACTTTGGTAACGATGGCATTCACATAATACACCCTAAATCAGTTCAATTTCCTGCTAAATTTAATCACGGCACAGCTGAAAGAAGAATGCTCCCGATTGTCTTGTCTTGGGCTTCAACGGTGCATAAAGTGCAGCGAACTACTGTAGATCATGCTGTTATTTATCTAGGCTCCAAAATGTTCACTGCTGGTCAAGCTTATGTAGCTTTAAGCCGAGTTAGGTCTTTAGCAGGTAGAGGTGTGCGCCGATCGGCGTGGCGTCCGCCGCCGGTCATTTTAGCCACGCCGCCGCCGCCGATGTTTTCACCGGCGTGAAATCGGCGTGACAATAATTCTTTTATTTTATTTTTTTAATCTGTTTTGTGTGCGTACATTGGATTACATTGTGATAGCTTGAGGAAAATGTTTTGTTGTATTAAATGTAACACGCTTTCATTTATAAATAGGGACTATGATAAAGAGGGGGGACGAGATTGAATAATTATGTATGGTGAAAAGTTTTAGTGTAAAAATTAAATAAATTTGTACAATATGGAATTATTTTGTCCTAGACGAAGACGCTTCAACGATTTACCATTTTCAGACCGGCGGCCGCCGCCGATGGTTTGGCCATCGGCGCACACCTCTATTAGCAGGTCTTCAAATCGAAGAACTTGACTGCTCCAAGTTGACGTCAAAGAAACCTTGTAATGTGATGCATTAAAAGAAATGGATAGAATGAGAAACGTTACAAATAACTAACAAGTGATTACATAATTTCAACATTAAGTATTGATATTTAAATCAGTACATATTACAAATCATGTGAACGAACTACGGACTTCATGACGGAATAACGCTGCTACGCGCTGTGAACTACGTCGTAGTAAATCTCGAATTAAAAATAGAGGTACTAAAAAGTTAAAAATAAAATTAAAGAAAAAAAAACCTTTTTAAAAACAAGCTTTTATTATTTGTTTATAAAATGAACTAAAAAGTTAAAAATAAATTTAACTCTAAAAAGAAATATAACACTTTGTAACTTCAGTGTAACCTTTAACGACAAATAAGCGTCTTCGTCTAGGACAAAATAATTCCATATTGTACAAATTTATTTAATTTTTACACTAAACTTTTCACCATACATAATTATTCAATCTCGTCCCCCCTCTTTATCATAGTCCCTATTTATAAATGAAAGCGTGTTACATTTAATACAACACAACATTTTCCTCAAGCTATCACAATGTAACACGCTTTCATTTATAAATAGGGACTATGATAAAGAGGGGGGACGAGATTGAATAATTATGTATGGTGAAAAGTTTAGTGTAAAAATTAAATAAATTTGTACAATATGGAATTATTTTGTCCTAGACGAAGACGCTTATTTGTCGTTAAAGGTTACACTGAAGTTACAAAGTGTTATATTTCTTTTTAGAGTTAAATTTATTTTTAACTTTTTAGTTCATTTTATAAACAAATAATAAAAGCTTGTTTTTAAAAAGGTTTTTTTTTCTTTAATTTTTTTATTGAAAAATTTGTTTTATTTTTTTTAATTTCGTACTCTGAAAACGGTGTCGGCCGTGATGTGACGTCATAGGATCTTAAACTAACTTCATGTCGAATCTTATACGAGTGAAATTCGCCATGGACATGTAGGCATGTAGCTTTTCTGTGACATTGACATAACATAAGTGACATGTCAAATGTTTGTTTTCGGTTTGAGTGACGTCACACCACAGATAATCTAAGCATTAACATGGCTAGTATCGTTTTCGCGCGGTAACGAAAGTTTAAATTTTAAGTTATAATTTTGTGGTTTTCTAGGTCGGGTCGTGAAAAAATATATTTATATATTTTTTCCGTTAATCTGATATTGATTAATAATATACGACAAATTTTAAAAATGGGTCAAGTAGCCTATTTTGCGATAAAACAATTACTGGTACTACTAGGTTCCCCGTTCTACAACCCTTTGTTATAAAATCGCAGCATAGACTTATAAAAGCTGTTAACTTTTGATCACCGTATGGACAACCCAATCAGTCAGATTGTAAGACATTTCAAACTAGTTTTCATTGTGACATGGTTCCAGACCGGCTTAGAGTTCCAATGGCTGTACTATTAGACAAAAAATACTGTTAGTTGTACCATGGCTTTGCAAGTATCGGTAACGTTAGGATTTACTCGATACGTAAAGCAGGCCATCACGCTCGCTCCAATATGTCAGTGCGAGCGCGATATAATACATTCATCATCATCACAGCCTGTGATAGTCCACTGCTGGACGTAGGCCTCTCCTATTAACTATGCGTATAGACGCATTAGGAGGTAAATGCCCATAATCGCCACGCTGGGCAAGCGGATTGGCGATCGCAGTAATGTATCCACTATGATGACGCTGCTGCCCATCATCAATCTTTTATCAAATAATGGTCAGGGACACTTCAATCCCTTAGTCGACTCTTACGACACCCGCAGGAGGAGTTGGGGTGGTGACAAATGTATTTTTACTGCCGTCACCACACAGCTAATAATACATTACGTATCGAGTAAAACCTAACGTATCCTTTACTTTCCTACTCATGGTACTGCTACACGAAAACAATTTCATACAACAAACGCAAGTAGGTATATTATTCTTAAGTTTTGTGTATTTGATATTTTCTTCGGTTACCGCGAGGATTACTCATGAAATAAAACTATGAAAACGGATAAAATCGCGTATATTATTAAATTCAACATCATCCCGACATTTCAAACACTTTACACGGTTCGTGGTCTGCGGAGATTTGTGTACTTATGGTAAGTATCTCATTATTAAGCCTGCGTATAATATGTGCTTTAGTGAAAAATAGTACATTACGACACATGTGCCAAAAACATGAAATTCGAAACGAGTGGCGATGTTTTAAATCGACACGAGTTACGAATTTCCTTTTTGCACGTGTCTCGTACGACGTTTTTTAGTACAGAAGGCCCTCCCAAGTTTTGGACCTGACGTAAAATGAGCCACAAAAAGGCCACAAATCTGTACTAAAAAAACTTTTCTTTCTTCTTTTCTTTGTTGATGATGATTAATATCCGTGGCGTAACGTACATCACTTTAATCAAAAGACAAAAACCTACGGGTTCGCTTCCCATTTCAAGCCAATTGTTTAGATCCATGCCAGATGCTACTAAATTTCCCAATGCTTTTAAGTGTCATATCTTAGTAGGATTGCGGGTTGACAAGGGTCAGCGTGACATTGCGTAGACTCAAAACCAAAGTATCCTAAGCCTGTCTTGCGTAACACTCTATTTTAATCTTCATATGACATTATCTATACGGAGGCTGACATATTTGTCCGCCTCCGTAGCCTAGTTGGTAGTGACCCTGGCTACAAAGCTGGAGATTTCAGGTTTGAATCCCGCCGAGGGAATTATTTGTGTATTGATTTATCACAAATATTTGTTCCTTGGTCATGGTTGTGTATGTATTTAAGTATCTATGTATCTATCTATTATTTATATCGTCGCTTGGTACCCACATCACTAGCCTTAATTGAGCTTACCGTTGGACTAGGTCGATTTGTGTAAAATGTCCCAAGATATTTATTTATCGCGGTTATCTTTTTTATCGTAGTCACCTCACTCGCACGCATTTACTTACCAGTAGGAGATCTCTCAAATAGGAACGTTTTTGTTCTTTAGCGCACCGTCTAGTTCTAGTATAATGTCTTTGGCTACAAGTATAAGGGGGCTGCTGATATGATTCGCGGACTCATGAATACTTACATGTTAAGAAGCACTTTCCATGAGTTCTAAAACTCATCTCCAACTTACAAATGGGTTCGAAAATTCTAAAATTTCCTCTTAACCTTAGAAACTACAGTTTCCTTTGCAGGCAAAGTACGAACGCATGTTGCCGACCTATCAAACTCGCAGAACAAAGCCGACTAAGTCTTGTATTATGCAAACGAGCATCATGTAAGGCGTGGATTTATGAGGCAAGTTGAGCACCCGTGGGACGCCCTCACTATTGCTCCGTATATTCAAATTTGGGTACGGAGAGGCTAGGAGACTGCCCTAGGCTTGACTGACAATAATTTATGATTTAGCGCGTGACTTGTTATAATGTTGGCGCGAATGCACATGAGATTCGAAACTATTCACCTACTTAGACAAGTCGTCGCTAGTTTATATACAGTATAAACTCGGAAGGGATCAAATGAAAACAAACACGAAGGACTTTAAAGCTGAATTTGCACGTGCAAGTTATTGTTGAAAGTTTCGAGACGGAATTATTGATAAGAGTGAGTGGCAAATGTCTACTACTTTTTCTTGCATATAACTTTGTTTTAAAATGCAAGAAATAACTTTCCGGTGTAAACTCAGCTTGAGGGCTACTGATTTCAGGTGCAGCTACAGGACGTAGCTGCACCTGAAATCAGCTCTCCTATAACTATGCAATGCGTATAGACACATTAGGAGGTAAATGCCCATCGCAGTAATGTGGCCACTATGATGACGCTGCTGCCCATCACCAATCTTCTATTAATGAATGGTCAGTGACACTTCAATCCCTTAGTCGACTCTTACGACATCCGAGGGAAGAGTTCGGGTGATGACAACAGTATTCTCACTACCGTTACCACACGGCGTCACCTTACTGATTATTATACTTATAGGTAGGTACAGGTATTACTATGTATAAATGGCAGAGTGTAGCCAGTGACAGCTCTAAATAAGTGGAGGCATATTGTGCACACCGGTGCGTGACTTTAAAGCTAGGTGACACTCAGACCACATGTCACCATTTATTGTAACTATATCGGAGGAGTGCTGACTTGTAGAGACTGTGGTCGCACATTCGTTGTAAAAATCAGCTATGTCAATCAACTAAAAGTTCACCAATTACGACACGTCACGTTTTCAGCCTCTCTTTTTTATGTGACGAAGGTAGACAACTGAGCTCTCAGCCCATCTGATGGAAAGCAGGAACTGAGGCACATAGACATACTACTCAAAAAATCGCCTATGCGCTGCCTGCCCTAAGGACTTAGATGGTTTGCTTCTATCTATGCCAGTAATTACACCGGCTATGTAAACCGAAACACAGCAGTGCAAACACTGCTATTTAGCGGCACGTTACCGGGTAAGACGGTCGTAGTTACCCTGCACGAGGTCCTACCACCAGGCAGTCTCTTCAATTGTATCACGTAAAAAAGGCACGATAGATGTCGATTTGCGGAAAAAGTCCGATTAATTTACCCCTGAGCGGTCACCAGCGATGCTCTCAGCAATATAACTAACCTAATAGGTACAAGCGTTAGCCTAGTGCGCTTTTCCTGTAACTTCCTGCCTCGCACAGCTAAACTTTGGAACGAACTGTCGCAAGCGGTGTTTCCGGACCGATACGACCTTCAAACCCTCAAGAAAAGAGCGTACTCCCACCTTAAAGCTTTGCTTTCCATCAGGTGATTTGTCTGGTCGTTTGCCACCTATAGCATAAAAAGAAATAGTCGAGAGTTCAATAAACAAGAGTATGTTCAGAAACGTTGGATAACAGCTAATCAGCTGTTTATTCTCACATTCATGATACACGGTTATCGCAAAATGTCTGTCTCCAACCCATTATATTTGTCATTGTTATTGGCCATTATGATAAGCTATCTCAATTACGCTTATCGATAACGCGGTGTCCTAGGTGAGCGATCCCCTTGCGAATGCGAAGCGACGCGATGCGACACGAAAAAATCAAACAGCCGCCAACTACCTAATACAAGTGTCCTACGTGACCAATCCCGGCGCAGCGCACGGGCGACGCGACGCCACGCGATGCGAACGCGATCAGTTTGTTTGATATTTTCGCGCGATCGAGACGCGACGGGCGAATAGTGTGTTATTTTGTTTATTGAAAATGTCCGATCGATAGGACTTTACGCGTGCACGTAGGACAAGACCATCGCATCGCATACATTCGCGACTTCGTCGCATCGAATCGCATCGCAAATCTCGTCGCTTTGCGTCGCCTACGTAGGACATAGCCTAAATGACCTCAATAAATGGACAATATAAACTGACTAAGATCTTGTCTGTCTGTAGAAATGTCCAGCGTTGGGTTCTGTAGTAACCATGTCAAAATGACTGAACAAAAACAGATATAATATTACATATTTAAATATTTAGCAAACGGGTGACTCACGTAATTTAAGTCGATAATTGCACGATATGTTTCGATCTATTTGGACGATCCTCATCATGGAGCACTCGCGACCAAAGCCCGACATGTACTGTTACGTGAGTAGCCCGTATGATAAATATTTAAATATGTAATATTATATCTGTTTTTGTTCAGTCATTTTGACATGGTTACTACAGAACCCAACGCTGGACATTTCTACTGAGTTTCAGAGACGTATTACAATAATAATATATCATATCACAAAGACAACAATTCATGCGTGGCGGCCACGTATCGGAAGGCGCAGCGTGGGTAGCCGCCCAGAAGGTGGACTGATGACCTGGCGAAGGTCGCAGGAGTCCGCTGGATGCGGGTGGCGCAGGACCGGTCATTGTGCCAATCTTTGGGGAGGCCAATGTTCATCAGTGGACGTATTTCGGCTGATATGATTATGATGATGAATAGTTTATGAGTGAAATTGAACGACGTGTTTTGTACTTTAATGAATTATTATAAATCAAAACGAGGTAGTAAGAGAGACCTTACATATTTTATCTTTCGTAGGTACACTGTATTCAAAAAGGTGCAAGTAATAGTAGGTATGTATATTACCTATAGATAAAATAAACGTGATAACTGAATAACATGAAATATTGGTAATTTACGCAATAGGCAATGGCTGTAATAAAAAAAATATTGACCGTGATAGTGAATATTTATTTTATTAATAATGTTGCTCCAAAAATATACGAAACAGATATTATGAAGAGTCCACGGAAAGAACATGTCTAGTCAATTCAAATTACAGAAAAAAAACCACAGATGTCATATATACCATAGATCAAGCAAACGTATCTACTTAGCGTGTCAAATGAACTCAGTAAAATCTACTGAGTTGTCCGTCTTTAATCGCAGCTTGCAGCTTTCGGGCGTCAAATTTTGTAAGTTGAAGTGAACAAAAACATTAATACTGCCTCCTTAAGTAATATTAATTGCAACAATATAAAAAAATATGAATACTCAAGGGCCTGAGACATATTTAAAATCATAGGCAAGTAACAACTTCAGTACAAAATCTGACACGCTCGGCCGCCATACAAATGAATGAACTTGTTTCTTCTATCCAAATCTAAGTCTGTGAGAAAAACCAACTTACTTTTAACAGAATAAGGTGTGAATTTGCCCTGATTTTTTTAGGCACTGGACAATGGACATGTTTTTTCCAGGAGCCAGCGCTTGATAATGGAGACTTTCGGGAGCTGTGCTTGATAATGGAGACCTAGGCTCACCGAAGCTCGAGCGTAGTAACTAAAGACACGTGAGTTTATCCGTTTCATTAAACGTATATTACAGCCTTGTGGTTTATTATGCCAGGTGCGATTCTATCAAATGTTTCAAGTCAACAAGCCCTTTAGCGTTGCCCTTCTGTATATAAGGGAGTTTCTCCAGTTCCTTGAGCCATGCTTGTGTTTTAGGGTATCTGTAAATAATTAAACGTACTTAATAAACCTTGTTTTATCAAAATCTGTCACGAGTGAATCATAGACCACGAACCGGGTTAGAATCGCGATGTTAGTAAAAAAAAACGCGATAAAATCCGTTGAATAGTTTTATTTGATAAATTATTACTTTCATAAAGGTGCGTTCAAACTAAAAGAGCTTTTCTAACCTCCCACTCTACGAAATTCGATCGGTACACAAAACGTGATTGGTTGATTTCGTAGAACGGGCGCTAGAGCAGCGAATGCTCTTTTGGTTTAAACGCACCATAAGGTACGATTACTGTTCTGATTCATTTCATCTTCATCCTGGCCGAGAGCCCGTCCCATTAATTCGTTTTTTTCTAATAAAAAATAAATAAATATTTTGTTCGGTTACCGCGATGATTACTCGTGAAATAAAACTATATCCAACCCAACGCCACCAACGTTTCGAACACTTTACAGGGTTCGTGGTCTGCGGGTGACGGGTGACTGACAATGGAGAATATTTGATAGATCTACCTCCATCAAAATAAGAAAGATAAATACAAAACTACCGACAAAGGAAATAATATACTGAAGCACAGTTAATACATTTTAAGGGTGGATGTACACACTAAATTTGCAAATTAAGTACAAGTATTTTGAAAATGAAGACAAGAAATAAAGTAAATAATCTACGCCGGTTCTATCCCTACACCGACCTTCTGAGCTCTTCTGACCTCTGATTTCTGGCTAGATTAACGAAATATGGCAGTTCTTTCACACTTACTTCATCGAGTTCAGATCCAAAAGCAAGACAAGGCTAGTGACAGTAGCGTAAGCTGCGATGTCAGCGATGGTGACGTCATCACCAGCCAGGTACCTGCTCCTGGTGAGGAACTCCTCGAGGAAGCCATACGCCTCCTCGATGGCATCGAGACCCTTTTGAGGTTTGGTCTTGATACCTTCAAATATTATCGGGTACTGCAAAAAAGGGAGGATTATACGTTTATTTTTATTACCTAAAACTGAAACCAAATAGTTTTAGTGATGCGTTTTGTGTTTCGGCATGTGTCGGTATTGCCAGAACCGGCATAATATTTTTTGGAAGATGTTTTGAGCGGAAATGTAATAATAGAAGTCAAAGTCGAATCAACAACTGACTATGAAGTTTTACATGAAACGCACAAAAGTGTCACTTTGTATACAGTCAAATTACCTACTCTTATAAGTTCTTTCCAATTTATTAAACCGAAGAACTGCACAAAAAATACTGCAATCTACATTTAGTAAAACATTTTAGAATTATAACTAACGTGAGACTCAAACATATTTAAATATTTATCACACGGGTTACTCACGTAATTTAAGTCGATAATATTTAAATATTAAAACATTATTCGTGTATTATTTTATTTTTTTTATTGGAGAAAGAACAGAAGCTTTAAAAAAAAAACTCATTGGTACGAGTCGGGGATTGGACCCACAAAACTATATATTGGACCCACGAACAATGTAGCCGATTTACCGCTTGACATCGAGCGCTGTAATAGGTATATATATATAATCGACTAAGCAATTATTTTTAAGTTAAGTAACTTTTGATAATATTGGTATTGCAAAAGTACATGAAAGATGCATGTTTTTAACTCTTTAACGGGTAGACAGATATGAATTGGCCTCATGTCTAGACCCCGGTATCGGAGGTGCAAAATGGTTTTTCTTAGTTATATAGTTCTTAGGGATGGGGTAAAAATATTTGTGATGTCGATAATTAAAGTTACATATCGATAATTTTTCTTTACCACAATAATAAGCTAAGACTTTAATTAAACGCA
>JALPQI010005821.1:0-72258 GCA_025490895.1 Thaumatotibia leucotreta | reverse complement strand
ACCTCAAGGAAAATACACTATTACAGATCTATAGACAGACGGAACCCTAAAACATAAATATACATAATGCAAAATTATTATACGTATCAAGGTTCAGCTAACATTTATTTCTCATACCTTACAAATAATATACTTCATATTTGAAATTAAATCATCCAACTAGGTAAAGGAAAATTCACTAGCAGTATTTGTCATGCTTTTGAAAAATAATCCGCTTCAGAGTATGAACATTTTAAAATGAAAAAATGTTATTTTTTCACTTTTACGAATACTCAGAAATATTAAATTATTTAAAAATAACCAACTTGTTATTCTCATCAGCTTCTAATGCTAATAGAAGAGCTTCTTCCTCATCAGATGACATACAAATGTTGCTGTGATTGTTGCAGTTGATCATCTACTTATGTTATTTAGGTATCTGAAGCTTGATTTTGACGCAGTGTATTTTAAGCACTGGTTTGGAAGGTTTGCGTCAAAAAAAATTCACGTGAAGCACGTCACTGCGATTCCGTACCGTCAGCGTATTTTAAGCAGCGGTTTGGGAGCATGCGTCAAAAACGGTACGCATACGACGCGTCACTGCGATTTCGTATCGTGACCGTTTTTTAAGCTGCGGTGTGGTCGCACCTTAATGTTGACTTGATCGTGCTTTGACAAACAAGTCATATATCGCAATATCCTATGTAGTTGCTCAAATTTACCCTCTACTTTGACATTTATTATTATACTGCTCACATGTCGAATACTAAAGCAATACTTATAGTTGCAACGCAGTACAATCGTTAACAGATGTATTATACCGTAGCATCCGGAGCATTCAAATCTACGAATAAATAAAATATGGAAGCCGCAAACCATACTAAATTGCCTTTCCAAAACGGTCCTGAAGTTTAGTTGACAAGTTTAGTGTCACCCCCTCTTAAATGCATCACGGCAATCAATTTCAATGGCAACCTATAAAAACTTAAACCGACATTAAAAAAATAATTGTGATTGGTCCATCAAAGTTTTGATTGGCTATATTCTATAAACATTTGTCAAAGATGTTGCGCCGAAATATGCGCGGAGTTAAGAAAAGCGCTATGTCCTGCCCATCTTGGCCCCATTGAACAACTTTTCTTGGGGGCATTTTTGAGCTGGTGTTAGACATCCATGTTAGTTATATGTATATTGCATATGGTTGCAGGTTCAAACATAATTATTTTGAACATACCTTTATTGCCATAAAGTGTTAAGATATTTTTGAGCGCCTTCGGACGCTACGATATTATCTGATGGCGACTGGACATATACCTATGTACAGTCGCCATCAGATAATGTCAGAGTGTCATGTGTTGATAATAATAATTTATTTGTCAAAACGTTAAGTACCTTAATTTCCGTAAACAGATCATTTTATTAAATTTTAAAAGTTTGAGACTATTTAAGTCAGCCTCCGTAGCTTAATTGGTAGTACCCTGCCTACGAAGCTGGAGGTTCCGGGTTCGAATCCGGGCGATGGCATTACTTGTGTATTTATTTATCACAAATATATGTTCCTTGGTCGTGGCTGTCTATGTACATATTTAAGTATCTAAGGAACGTCAGTAATGCTTGGATAATTTGAAAGGGGAATCTTGATATGATGGAAATAATGGTGATTCTGATGTGATTTTCGAAATTAGACGACTTTCAAAATTACCCGACTGCACCTTATATGTATTTATCTATTATAGTATATCGTCGCTTGGTGTGATTTGGATCACAAGCCTTAATTGCGCTACCGTGGGACTAGGTCGATTTGTGTGAGATGTCCTAAGAAATTTATTTATAATTATTGAATTTAAAACGAATTATCTGAAGAATGAAAAGTTTTTACCAACCATGTTGTTTAACTTCGCACTGACGTCCTAAAATAGTAACCAATAGAACGAGAACCTTTAGATTATTCGAAATAGAACCCGTTCTATAATGGTAATACTTATTACTATTTTATATTTCGCTGCTTTGCGAGAAATCTTTGATAACTCAGTAAATCTTTAGTACCGAGATATCACGGATGTCGCAAGACAGCGATTTATGTTTATGTTACTTGACTTTGACATTTTTCATAAAAACTCAAATAAACTTCGGCGGTGGCTAAAAACAAGGTACGGTCGTTATTTGCGGTGGATTTTTCTATAAGAGACTGGTCCCACTAATAGCTATCGCCGTGTCTTTTTTCTTCATACGGCAGCGATTATCTTTTGTTCGTTTTATAGCCGAGTGATCAATCGCTATTTCGCTTTTGGTGGAACCAGTGCCTAAGGTAGTTAGTTACCTGTCCGGTAGCTCAGTAGAGGGCCATGGGAGAAACTGACAGATTTCAAAGAACCCGAGGTAATTAATGGTTGTGCTGTTGCTCGTTTACTGCCTACTGGTCTATTTATTTACCCTCTAATTCTTAAAAAGTTTCCTATCTTAGCGGGCCAGTAAGTACTGTTTGTACCTTTTTTTTTTATGCTATAGGTGGCAAACGAACAGACGAATCGCCTGATGGAAAGCGATTAACGTCGCCCATGGACACCCGCAACACCAGAGGCGTCGCAAATGCGTTGCCGGCCTTTAAGGTGGGAGTACGCTCTTGTCTTGAAGGTTTGAAGGAACTTTTAGTCTTTATATCAGTATGTCTATAAGATTGAAAGGGACAAACGGTTCTTAGCGGCTTGCTGAGTTAGGAGTAGCAATGTACCGAGGAGAAGTTTCATAAATTCCGAAACTTCTATAGAGAATGTTCTCGTACATCATGCCAAAACCGTTATGTATACCTACATGCCTTTTAAGGTACATTTATTATGCCTTGTTTACTTAATTGTGAACTACAGCATTGTTTATAACACTTTTTTATAAGTTCTTGGTAAAATTCTCAATGAGAAGTTATTTTTTAATTCTCATGAAAATTCTCGGAAATTTCCAAGTGAATGTTCTGCAACTTTTACATTGCTAATTAGGAGACGTTTTTAAATAACGGGGTTAATCTTTTAAACTAGATTAAGCTAAATATTTATTTCGGTTACCGCGATAATTACTCGTGAGAGGAGTCACCCATAGACCACGAACCCTGCAATGTGTTCCAAACGTCGAGATATAATCAAATTAGATAATATATACATAATCCGTCATTATAATTTTAATTCATAAATTAAACAAATCGTTCAAAAAGAATCTTCGTGCCAGAAGGCATTTTCTACCAGTCAACAACGGAGCGACGCAGATTGTAGGCGGTGTATTAAAAAAATAAAAATAAAAAACTATCTTAAGCAAATCATAGTCACATAAATAAAATATAAGTTTCAAAACTGAAGCAACTTTATAAAAGCCTATTTCGGTTATGTTGTCTTACCGTAAACACCTGTAGGACCATTCCACCAATCGTCGCAGACCATTTAGACTTCAAAAATGAGCTTTGTTTACTTGGAGCCCTTATAGGTACTCTGTTTGGTTTGGTGTTTAAAAAAAGATAAACAATCTTGCAGTATCTTTTTATTTAAAAATGCATAAAAAAATCCAAACTACGAGTAGGTACTTAATGAATCAAAAACAATGTAAATCACTGTATTTCTATACACTTACACCTTCCATATACTTGTTATATTATGTATATTTGCTAAAACTTATTTTCTACTCATAGTTTTCAATAAAAAGATACTGCAAGATTATTTACCTTTTTTAAGCACCAAATCAAACAGAGTATAGTTAATCGTCTTAATATATTCATACATCAGGGTTATATACCGTAATTTGGATCCACAACGTAAATTTTAATGATGAAGAAAACCTGACCTTGCAAAATAATTATATCGAGAACATTGTTTTCAGACATGTTTCATCACAAGCATCTGAAAAATTATGTGCTAAAATAAAACTACGCATTCAATGTATAATATATATTACGTTGATGTAAGAGTATATTGGATTCCTGTTATTATTTACAGACCGAACGCGCGCGGGCTATACAATGATCTCCCGGCGAATTGCATAGAAGCCTCTATTAACACTTTCATTGCGGACGAGTGCTACGCGCCACGCTCATAGCCGATCTCGTGATTTTTCCGCTATGTAGCAAAAATGGACTTCCCACAGAGAACTCCCCTCGGGAGTCCCCGCGCTCAATGTGTTAAGTTCGTTAAAAATGCGGCGGATTCTCATTGTACAGCTACATAGACCAGGTCAATATTTTGCTCAAAGAAAAAGTAAGTACCGTAAAACCATACAACTATAAGGTGCATGCAGACCAAACGAGCATTCGCTATTCTATCCCCCACTCTACGAAATCAACGAATCACGTTTTGTGTAGCGATTGAATTTCGTAGAGTAGGGGGTTAGAATAGCGAATGCTCGTTTGGTCTGCATGCACCTTTATAGTCCACTACTACAACTATGGTCCACAAGTTCAATTCTTAAAGCATCAATTGAAATCTTTTATTTTGGTTTTGCCTATGTTTTTTAATCATTAATGAGGATGTATAACAACTGCGTCAATAATATAATAATTACACTAAAAGATATTTGACTTAGTTTTGGATCATAGTTGGGAGCTTTTGGACTATAGTTAGTAGTTTTACGTTAAAGCTTTTGGTGTGATGGAAATACGTACAGCCTTCTTCACCCTGCCGATTGACAGCGATCAAGGACAACTGTTTTACCTTTAAATAATTAGAGCTAAAAAGTTGCCACTTTAGCAATTTTTCAGTACTAACTATTTATTTTGCGAAAGTAAAAAAATGAGTTAATTTTCATTATTATTTCAAAGATCAAAATATCATCTTAAGATTTCCGTTAAGCAGTTATATAGATTTCGTTTTTTTTTTTTTCAATTCCAAGGCAAACAGCACATTCCGGCCGCTGCACTAAACTAAGTTGCCGCCTGCTGGCTCCGTTGAGCAGAAAAATAGTATACACACCTCGGCCGTTAAATGGGAAAGCCTCGGATCACATGTTTGTCCATATCCGAGACATTTCCTGCTTAAGTGGACTTGGCATGTAATCTACTATTATTACGTATCAGGTGCCAGCCTTCTGCTCAGATCTCATCAATGTGTCTTCGTCCATGGTCTTTGAAATAATAATGAAATTGACAACTTTTTTTTCCTAAAATAAATAGTTGTAGTAAAAATCTGTTTAAATAAACTTGATTTCAATGGCATTGGTTGTTCTCAGAGTCTTGACGGACACGTGACCCAACCGCCGACGGCGGGTGCCGATGATGACGTTGTTGTAACTGAAACAAAAGTCTTCGGTTTCAATATACAGAGTAATCAATCCAAACAAGTTAGTGGGGGGGGGGATAGAAATTGAAATACTTATAATATAATTTTGTTTGTAGGAGCCATGGCGTCGAATTAAAGAAACAAGAAAAAATATGAATGTAGCTTGAATTGAGTGATTATGAATTTAGTGTAATTTTACATTTTTATTTTTCATTTTTAGGGTTTCGTAGTAAACTAGGAACCTTTATAGTTTCACCATGTCTGTCTGTCCGTCTGTCTGTCTGTCCGCAACTTAACTCAGTGGCCGTTATAGTACTAGAAATTTGCATTTTGGTACAGGTTACAGGTATGCATATTAATCAAATCGACAATTTTTTTTACGGTACCTCCCTTAGTAGTAAAGTGGGGATATTTTTTTTATTTGCTGTAATCCTATACAGTGGGGTATCGTTGAATAGGTCTTTGAAAAAAGAATAAGGGACCCAACAGATTTTTTTCTTAAGTCAATATTTTCGGAGATAACTGCTCCGGAAGAAACAAAAATGTGCCCCCCCCTTTAATTTTTGATCAATTCCGTAGTTATTCAAAACCGGCTGAACCCATTATGTTCGAAATAGTTTAATTTTAAAGTATTCTATAAACCTAGAACCCTACTCATTGCCCAAATTCACGAAATCTAAATGATCAGTCTACTTGGCCCTCTAATGTACGATTAGCTCTAATAATATGCATACAATTTTGATCCTTATGCCTTTGACATACGTTCCGAAATGTATACATATTATTAGACGTGACTGTACAGCAAGCTACCGGACAGTATTACATTATGCACCTTCCGCAACTTGAAATATCGCAAGAAAACTTGAACAATGGTTTTAAATGCGCATTTTTATGATATGAATTAATTATCTCTAATAAACCATACATTTTACCTACAAATAGTTATTTATGTGGCAGGCGCATAATAAGATCACACGAGTGTTTAATGCTTAATTATGTACAGTAACATATACATAACTTTATCTACATCCACATCATAAATTTAGAATGCCAATTTACCTTTACTTACATTGATATCGACTAAGTAAAATACCTCTAAATATATATTCAAATCAGTTGAAATCATTCAATTTGTGTAAAGATTTCCTACAATAAATATTTATTGAAAAAAAAAAAAAACAAAAAGGAGTTGACTTTATAATATTAATTTATTGACACCGATACTTTAAAGTTAAGATTATGATGCATTGTATTGTACTTTAATGTTAACATTATGATATAGGCACCGGTTTCTTAATATACGTCATTACATTACCGTTTCTGAATACATAATGGGGAAATTATGATATGGATGTAGATAATAGTACATTACTACCGAGGCCGGGAAGTGACTGGTTGCCGGCCGAATGGGTGCACTAAAGTACCTACTTATAAAATTGCAACTTAGATTATTGGAACTCCGAAAATGTTTCTTATACAATTTAACATCATAATGATCGATACTTAGGAGTAATCTTTGTTCATAATTATCATCACTTAGAATTATTTATGTTCATAATATTGTTTTTCATATCTATTTTTAGTACTAACTTTTATGTTTATATAATTTTTCGCTATACTTATTTTATGATATATACTCTAATGTTATATTTATTTTTATCTATACCTACTGGTTTAATGCATGAATTATTTTTGTGTAATTAAATGTAAATCGTCCTTTTACTGTACCTGCACAAATCAAGTTGTGGCAGAGTACCTACTGTACTAAACATTTTAGCTTTTTGCTCATATTTTTTGATGACTCTTCTTTGATTTCATTTATAGCAGCATGGATCTGTAGTGTAGTAATAATACATGCAAAATAAGGAACTGACAACAACAAAAATGGGAATGAGTTACGTAAGCTACGTCTACTTTTTCCGTCACCCGAGGTAGGTTAACGATAATGTGCGTTTTTATTTTTAGCACTTTTCACTATTGGATTAGGTTAGGTTAGGTTAGTTTATTGACAAGGCGCGAAGCGCCCAACAACGCGGAATAGGAGCTCTGCGAAGCAGAGCACCGTCGACTTGAGTGTCACCCTCACTCGTTAAATGGTTAAACATCAATGGTTAAAATAATGTATGGACAACAATCTATGAACACGTTTTTAAGGGAACAAAAAATCATGCGAATCATGACATTTAAACGGCCTCAGAATAAACTACTAAGTACCTCCCACATCTATATTTTAACATACTCTCGAAATTCATAAAACCGTGTGCGTTCCGATTTACGTTTGCCGCAAATATGTATGATTATTGATACCTTTGGGTTCAATTGTCGTAAAGGACATTTCGGCGAAAATGAGTTATATATACAGTTTTGTTCAGAATTTCAAGCGCTATCGATCTGTATAGTTAAAGTTTCGATATCTCTTAAAAATTTGCCTTTACGACCAAGATTTCCTACTATAGACTTGCAAAAATAGCTTAGCGAACGGGGCGTAAATATCAAGTCAATTATTATAAATAATTTTCTGTGTCGTACAGGAAATGTACAAATCAAAATAGTGTCGTAAGTGACCTAATACGTTATGTGATGTGCTTTACGCCCTTACTTTTTACGATTACTTTCTGTAGTTCTATGGCTAACTTGGGCTTAAAGAACAAGTTTTTTCTTCGTCGTCCTTTACGACCGGCACGAAAAATTTATTCTTATATTTCTTATACAATTCCCATTAAATGATCCGGGTGGTATAGGACCGAAGTCATTTTTGTTGTTGTTTATTACCATAAATTTGTTTGTACACCTACAAACAAATGTATGGGAAATATATTAATAGTCATTCATGTCAAATCAACATAATCCACATCCACACAACTTCTTTAATCTAAGAAATCTTTCGTAGTATTTATGTAAATAAAATACACTAAAGGTAATCAGTAAGCTGTAATCAGCAACTGTCCAAGTACCTAGTTTATACATAATATGTATTATTATGTGACAGTAGTTCTGAATCATCAGTAGAAATAAGTTGGAATAAAATAATATCTGAAGACATTATAGTCGTATCTGGGAGTTAAATTCTAGAAATATTCCTAGTTCTTCTTTATTGTAAAGTCTTACAATTACTACCTGTGTCACATCACATAAGCATGAACTACTTGCACAGTTGCTTATTAAACTTTACTATCACCATTACCTAGTGTTTGTTGTTTACATATACTACGAAACCGTGCCACGTTGCCGTGTGATGACGGTAGTAAGAATACATTTTGTCACCACCCCAACTATTCCATAATAAGAGTTGGCTAAGGGTTTTAAGTGTCACTGACCATTTATTTATCGAAGATTGATGATGGGCAGAAGCATCATGATAGTGGACACAGTACTGTGATCGCCAACCCATTTGCCCAGCGTGGCGATTATCATATGGGCATTTCCCTCCTAATGCGTTCATACGCATAGGCTAGGGAAAGGCCGTTCTTCAGCAGTGGAATGATATAGGCTGATGATGACACTTAACTACGATAGTGTTCCCCTGCTAGAAGTAATAGCTTAATACGTTTAAATTACTATTGAGACAGCGCAGCACTGAAACAATAAGTTTAAAATTGTTGCAAACATGTTATACAGTTTTGAAACAAACAGTGTTTCCATACTTATAAGTTGTCTAGTTCTTTGTTATGACTAAATATTTAGAGAAAATATACTACAACTCTAATCCGGCTTTCATTCGCCATATTTCCTACGTTTTTATAAATGTTTAAAATGTGTTTTGAGAAATCTAAGCGGAAAACAGTCGCTATTTGTACCAGTTTTACTACATTTACGCCCCAAATTTGTAAGAAAATTATCTAAGACCGTCACTTACGACCCTATCAGCTCTAATTGCTCAAAAAAATCGTGGGTGTAAAGGACATACATAGAATTTTGACGTGTCCTTTACAACATCTAACTCCTAAGCCGTTTAGCTTATCACTACGATTGCTACACCAGGTCAAAGACACCAACAATCCACATTGTTTTCATATACACGTCACAAATATAGGTCAAAAAACGAAAAAGTTATTGACAGTTTTCTAAAAAAAATTTAGTTTTTTGCTTCTCCTGAAAACCTGCATTTTGTCCTTTACGACAATTGAACCCAAAGGTATAGAATATATTATTGGGAAAATGTTTATAAATAAAAAAATATATATCAAATAACTTTATGGGTATAGATTAATCTATTTGACGACTGGATAAAAATTCGAAATAATAATCGTTATGATCATTGTACGTAGAAGTATAATTTTTAGTAAGAAAAAAAGTATGAGATAAAATTTTCGGAGTAATGATGATTATGAGTAAAAAACGGTATGAGTAAAAATATTCGAAGAAAAAATTGTATAAGTGCCAATATGGACCCCGGCCGAATATATGTACGAGTAGACGGACGAGCGAAGCGAGCCCGGATAGTATTCAGACGGCAACCCGTCACTTCATGGCCGAGGTATGTATAATGCTTTTCTCAAACATGCAATGAAATTAAACAAAAAATTTATCTTTTTTCTAAGAAATTATAAGTCAACTACATAACCAAGTCTTTAAAACACAACAAAAGTCAAATACGACACCGACAGCCCGACACCTCATTTGTTTTTATAGTTTGACCTGTTTGAATGGTGCAAATTTTTACTTTTAAAAAGCGGTATTAGACGGTCGCGGTCTGTTGGGTCCAATTAATCGCATGCGGTGATCGGGGCCGACGACAAATCGCACCTTATAATACTGCTTTTTAAATATTATTTTAACTAGTTATCGTACATATTTTAAATTATATAATTTAAATACCTAATTATAACTGCAAAATATTAGCCAATCATTTTGTTAACACTAATATTGCTTACAGATAATTATTGGCTAAAAGCCAAGATGCCAGGTCACAGCCTTATGTCAAATGAAAATTAAAAAGAGGCACTTGACGGCCTAGGCCAGCAACGAGGTACTTCCCGGCCGCTTTTTAGGCACGTAACTACAACATTTTATTGCATGTTTGAGAAAATCTAATTATGTGTCAAAGCGAAAAACGTCAACATTAATGTAAGTAACTATTATTCATTCATTGTGTGGAAATAGTTATTTATTATACAAGGGGGCAAAGTTGTTGTTTAACTGTCGTGCCAATATTGAGACCTGAGCTAGCGAAAGATTCCAAAATTGAGCCACGAGCGTAGCGAGTGGTTCAAAAACTGGAATCTTGAGCATTGCGAAGGTCTCAAGGCACGAGAGTTGAACAAACTTTGCCGCCGAGTGTAATACAACTTTTTTCCCCTCACTATCGCGAGGGAATATGATTACAAATCTGATCCAAATGTAAATTAACTTAAAGAAACCATTTAAAACTCAATGTTGAAACCTATCGTAGAATAGAGTTACTTCTGGAAATTAAATATAGTCAATGGCTTACAAAGTCACCCATGAGAACGACCAATTTAACATGTGAGCTCCGATTGCGCATGTTTACTACGGTCATACAGCTCCACTTATACTAGGCAGTAGGGGGCTATAGGAATTAGAGCAATGTCAAATTACTTTATTCACAAGTGTGTAAAAAGCGTTTTTACCCGCTCGTATTAAACGATAAACGAGCGCTTTACGAGCTAGTGAGGGGAAAATAGCCTTTCCTCAAAATCCACACGAAACGCCACTTTCTACTTGTATAATGTGAAACTTCAATACTTTGATTATGATTTCTGTTGAAACAACTCGAAATAGTACATAACCCTGTTACAACTAAAGTAAATCTCGGTTTTTACTCACCTGATCTGGAATAATCATAGTTTCATTAAACATTCTTACAATGTTTACTGCCCGATTCACAAGGAAAAAATCTTACTGCCAAAGCAAGGTAAAAATGAACGACCTACCGTTGGCAAAGCCCCAGATGGCAGAGTTGGGGAAAAAGTAATCTGTTTGCTTAGTTGACAGTATTGAAAATAATCAATAATACAAAATATATACAGGGTGTAAGTGTAAGTCTAATACGGGTGTTAGTTTACGACATAATAAGTACATTCAAATAACTTGTACTTAAAATTAGAACTTAGAACAACAAAATTATCCATACAATATAATTCGGCACGCAATGTAGAACAACATACGCAAGATAAACACTCGTTGACAGCTAATTTCAAAAGCAGATTGGCATAACTGCCATATCAACAGTAACAAATGTTCGTACCTACATTGCTGTTCCGATAATCTTAAAAAAATTATGTGGGGTCATAATTAAGAGTAACTTTAAAAAATGCTCGAAATCCATGATAACACTAATGATTACCATGCCTAGTTTAATTGATCGCCCGTATAATTAATTATAATTTAAATTAAAGGAACCTACAAATAAAAAATCTCTCCCAAATCGCTGCCAATGGGCAGTGTGCCCAGAAGGCTGGCCGCATTGCCACGTTGTATGGCAATGCTTATTCGCTGAGCGAAATATTGACCAGCCCTCTGGTCACCAGTGGCATCTATTAGGCGTGAGGCTGTCTCTGTATAGACGACCCGCATTGGGTCCCCAAGGCGTTTCGACCGTTTCTGTAAATTATATTTGTATGTGTACATTGTAATCTAAATTACAAAATATTCGGACTACTTTTTCCCAATTCTGGCAAAATTATGCAATTAGCCCGCGGAATGTAAAATGTTGGATTTGCGGGACAGTAAAATGACAAAATTAAACAAAAAATGTACATTTTCTGGAACTTTATCAAAATGTGATGTGGACTAATGAATAATGTTCGATGAAACAAACGTGTTTCGACATGCTCAAAGCGCGAAATGGCAAGCCACTGACTGACAGACTGGCTAGCAGTAAAATCGTGCCATGTTTGGATAATTGACTGGCTTCGATGCCAACGACGACTGATATATTGGCACCGAAGGTTCAATGCCAGAGACCGATAGATAAGTCTTGGACCACAGAGCAATATACAGTGTGTGGTCTTTAACACGGGAGAAAAATGAAATGCGTGACTCCTTAGACTATCAGCAATAATCCTGTAAAGGTCCCGGTGTTTCAAAGTGGTTAAGTTCGGAGATATTGTCATTCAAAGCTATGGACCTTTAGTACTGGATCTTGGCATCACGATGTCGTAGCTTGTCAGTCGCAAGACATCTTGATAGTATACCAGGTAGGAAGTCATAACAATAATTTTGTTTGCATTTTTACACTAATTTGATACGGTTTTAAAAAAAAATTGTACATTTTTCAATGATTCAAAAATGATAAGTTATTGATAACTTTTAATTCAAGTAAATGAACCCATAATAATGAAAAATACATGAACAAAAAATTACAAAAAAAATTTTTTTTTTAAATTACAATATGTGGAAATGATTGTTGATCAGCTTATTAATGCACCGTTTAAATTTTCACCCCGGTTGTAGGCCACACGCTGTAGACCTACACGCCTGTGCGGAAAATTCATATTAAATTTTTACATCTTGTTGACGTGGCGTGTGGGTGACGGTTTTTGTATTTGACGTTGCGTCAAAAAGGCTAACCTATTTAAATAAACCAAACTGCCGTGTTGGGCTCAGATAATCGAGGTTCTACTGCACAGGCTTGCTTCTTTCATATGGTAAGGTCAAAGACAAAATAAGGTGTACACCAAAATGTTCAGGAATATGTCCCAGTGCACTCTAATTCTGTGTAATAAGAACGTCGCAACATATTTATGAGCGGATTCTTTCGATACTTATTTTTTCACTTGACTGTACATTATAGTAAAAGTATAGTATAGTATCCCATTACTTACTACTTAAACAATTATCTTCCTTTTGGTTGCTTTCTTGATCTTGATGCGAGGCAGTCACGGTATTTTTACTCTAAAAAATCGAAACATAAATTACAACGCATGGAAGCTGTCCGTAAAGTACCTAAAGTTTAAGCTTCTGGCGGTTACCATGACATGCTTAAGAAACTCAGTTTAGGTAAAAAAAAGGGACAAGGCTATATGAGCCGTATATCACTGTCCCTTTCCCTGAAGCTAAACTGAACCGCAAAAGTACGTCATGGTAACCCCCCTGTATGCTTAGCACATGATTGGTATATCAGAATGTCGCCGCGAAATAGATTTTCCGTCTTTTACTAACTATATGAATAAAAGAGGGATGGATAGTCTAACTCGCGGCGACATATTGTCGGACTATTCCTGTGCTAAGCCAACTGTTAAAATGTGTATTACATTGCTAAGTCACAGTATAATAATTAGCAGTAATGTACAATATGGACACACCCTGCCTCTCTTAGAATTATCCTTAAATACAATATACAGGGTGGTCCAAACCTTGACGTCAAAAAATTTTTTTTAGATTCCTCACGTCATGAGCTATCAGAATATACCCCATGTATGTTAGCCGATTTTTTGTAGTTTTCGAGCTATGAATTTTTGAAAAAAATTTTTTGAGTAATTCTGGTATGAAGTAATTTATTAATAAAAAAAAAACTGTTGGGTTTTTTAACAAGTTTTTTTTTTGTAAAAGTACTAAGTAGTACTTTTACAAAAAAAAAACTAGTACTACAAATAAAGCATTTACTGGCAAAGAAATTTGCGTCCTCACTTTGATACAAGTAGGATAAAAAATACCAAATTCAAAATTTTACGCTAAAAACGCATCAAAATAGCATTAATGTACGTAAATAAAAAAATTAAAACATATCCCAAGGATTTTTGGTAATGTAAAGACTGCCCTAGACCTTAAACCTTCGTAAAAGCGAAAAAAAAGTGATACTTAATAATGAGGATTTTTCGGAGTAGTCGGTCAATTAAACTTAAAAATAACTTCTTAATTTTTAATTTAAAAATAAAGTGAAATTTCGTCTGTTTTGTTGTTCTTATCAATAATCAAAGACAGAAAATACCACAAAAACTCAATTTGTGTAGTTATTCAAGTAATTTTTACTACTTAAAAATTTTAAGCTTTTTTTAAGTTTATTTGACCGACTGCTCCGAAAAATCCTCATTATTAAGTATCACTTTTTTTGCTTTAACGAAGGTTTAAGGTCTAGGGCAGACTTAACATTACCAAAAATCCTTGGGATATGTTTTATTTTTTGTATTTACGTACATCAATGCTATTTTGATGCATTTTTAACGTAAAATTTTGAGTTTGGTATTTTTTATCCTACTTGTATCAAAGTGAGGACGCTAATTTTTTTGTCAGTAAATGCTTTATTCGTAGTAATACTTTTACAAAAAGAAAATATTTAAAAAACCCAACAGTTTTTTTTTATCAATAAATTTCTTCATTCCAGAATTTCTCAAAAAAAAAAATTTTCAAAAATTCATAACTCGAAAACTACAAAAAATCGGCTAACATACATGGGGTATATTCTGATAGCCCATGACGTAGGGAACCTAAAAAAAAAATTTTGACGTCAAGGTTTTGGACCACCCTGTATATCTCATGGTGTATAGGGAAAACCGTATGTCCATACTGGGTGTAAATTTAATACCTACTTGAGAATATCTAAATCATAGGACATAATAAGTACACTTAGATTATCTTGTACTTAGAATCACAGTAAAAAGTATGTGCAATAAATTTTGGAGAAGCTATTACAATAATGATGACTTAAATAGATAAGTACTTAATTTGGTAAGCCGTTATTTACTCGTCAATCTTATCATATTTAAATTAAAATCCGGTGAATAATGGATAGATCATCAATGAAGGTTCATATTACTTATATTTAGTCAAATATTTCTAGTCAATTATTCCTTTTAATTCACAATGCCGATTCTGATGCCCTTAAGTTTCCCGTGGGTGTCGTAAGAGTCAGCTAAGGGATTTAAGTGTCACTGACCATTTATTTATCGAAGATTGATGATGGGCAGCAGAATCAGCATAGTGGACACAATACTGCGATCACCATCACCAACCCGCTTGCCCAGCGTGGCGATTATGGGCATTTGCCTCCTAACGCGTCCATATGTATAAGCTAAGGAGAGGCCGTTTTGAAGCAGTGGACTGTTATATATTGATGGTGTGTGTGTGTGTATGTGTGTGTGTGTGTGTGCGTGTGTGTGTGTGTGTGTGTGTGTGTGTGTGTGCGTGTGATGTCAATGTTGTTTACCATGGGAAATAAATAGGTGTTTTTTACTAACCATGACTTCCGCCGCCATTTCACCAATGATTCGAAGTACTGCTAACCGTTCCTGTAATTATTGTAATTGTAGCTCAAGTACCTAATACCTGTATTAATTAACATCAGTGTTAATTTAATAATTCAATGTTATTCAAAAATTACTTTAGTTACTATAAACATAATATGTGGTTCCTAATTAATATTAATTTCTGATTGAATATAAATATTTATTGAATTATATTTACTACGGGTGTTATTAAATGTACAAGAAAAATATCCTAAATATGTATTTTTTTCCTGTAGATACTAGGGCTCACGGTACACGTGTAACTCGCCAAACCGGATACCCGTGTTCTTAAGCCCGACGGTACTAAGAACCCGAATTACACGAACCCGCCGGGTACCCGTGTCCGTGTCCAATACACGGATACCGTTTACACAAAACCGCGTGCTACCCGGGTACCCACTTAAGACCGAACCAAACGGGTTTGAAATAATTTGCGCAAATGCAAATAAGGTCTATTATTGAATGTAACCTGCAGCTTCGTTCGACACTACAAAACACTACCTGTTCAGGAAACGACAGCCGATATAACTTTTTTATTGATGTTTTATAAATTTCGACTCTATCTGTTACGCAATAAGGTCTATTTGACACAATTAGCCTTTCGCTTATCTATCCATTTGTACTATAGCCCTTAAGTCTCACGACCTATTCGTACGCTTCTCGTCACGGACGTCCCCGAACCCGCGGGTAATTAAAGTCCGTGTAAATAATACCCGTGTATCCGTGTAGACGGGTATTATTTACACGGACTTTAATTACCCGTGTAAATCGGGTCAGAAACCCGTGTACGTGTAAGGGCCTTATCACACTTGCGATTTACAAGCGAGGCGAAAGCGAAGCGAGCGCGCAGCGTGTTTGTCGCGTGCCCGCAACCAATTCGCCGCGATGGTGTCGCGATTACGCCGCGACCGCGTGACGAATACGCCGCGACTGCGCACCGAGTTTGCCGCGTCAAGAGTTGGTATCCATTATGTAATAATAAATCTTATTAGTGACTGTCTAAGACTCAGATCACTCTGAGCGATTTACTGACGGCTGCGCAGCGTATTCGTTACGCGATCGCGGCCAAATCGCAACGCACTCGCGACGAATTGGTTACGGGCTCGCAACGATCACGCTGCGCGCTCGCTTCGCTTTCGCCTCGCTTGTAAATCGCAAGTGTGATAAGGCCCTTACACGAACACGGGTATGAGAAACGTTGACACGAAACCCGGACACGACCGCGAGCCCTAGTAGATACCTACCTACTACCTATTCAAATAAATTCCATTTTAGGACCGAATTAAATAAAAAAATAGGTAGCGAAGTGAATTTTCAGTCATTACTCACGTGGTCTGGAATTAAATATAATATTTTTCACTATTCACAAGATGAAGTCATAATTATTAATCTTATAATGACAGCTTATAATTTTAAATTTAAATCACGCTAGATTGATACCTACTCATTTTTTTTTCCTAGCCTGTAGACCCCTACAGCCTCCCACTACTGGGCAAAGGCCTCTCTCTCAGATTTCTACAGCTCCCGGTTCGGTGCCAAGTCTGGCTAATTGTTGGCGAAGGCGTCCAGGCCGTCCCGTCGTACGTTTTTGACTACGTCATTGCTTGATGCGAGCACAAAGTCGATCTCATTGTTGGTTTGTCCATCCGGTGACACCCAGGTCCAACGGCGATTCGGTTTTTTTAGGAAGAAGCTATTACATACCTTCAATGTTTGGCCAAAAGCAAACTGAAGAATATATATGGTTGCGATCGATTAATTAGCAATCGGATTCAGTGATCTCAAATTAAGTTAAAAATATGGTTGCCACATGTAACATGATTTGTCATTATACTCATTATATTTATACTAAATTTCGCAAAAATATGATGTCAGTGATTCCTGTTTACATACCAGTTAAAATATATTGTTCAGTAGTGCTCCACGATCCCGGGTAATTGTGGTTACTCTAGAAGCAAAATCAAATCACATAATCATACTTGTGCACTACCACGAATTACACTACCTACTTAGTAACAGATTTTCGGCATGAGACCAAGTCAATATTTTTGTCATCTCTCCGGTTTAGAAAGTTTAATTTTGATGAGGGGTTAGCTGGGAAAATAGGGTTTTACGTTGTAGTATTAATTTTTTGCTTTTCACCTACGAATAAATAAAACATGGAAGCCGCACGCCATATTAAATTGCCTTTCAAAAACGGTCCTGAATTTTAGTTGACAAGTATCACCCCCTCTTCAATGCATCACGGTAATGAATGAGTGTCAGTATCAACCTATACAAACTTAAACCGCCATTTAAAAATAGTTGTGATTGGTTCATCAAAGTTTTGATTGGCTATGTTCTATAAACATTTGTCAAAGTTGTTGCAACGAAATATGCGCGGTGTTAATAAAAGCGCTATGTCCTGTCCTGCCTATCTTGGCACAATTGAACAATTGCTTTTAGGGGCATTTTTGAGCTGGCGTTAGATTATATGGTCGCAGCTTTTCACTTATTAATTAGCCAGGTGGCCTTTATGACTGTACCAACGTATACACTATTTTACCAACCTTGGCACCTATTGTGTTATTATCTTAACTATAATTATTACCTAGATTAGATTTGTTCTGAATAACTTAAGCAAGTATGTATTGTAAATACTTACGCCAAATTTTCTCTTGATTTTAGCCGTGTCCCTTTGATTTGACTGTAAAATAAAAACTTTTTTGTAAGATTTTATTACATTAAACATATTTAAGGTCAGACATTGGTTGTTTGAATTTAGCATAATTTTTCTAACAAGGGCGTCCTAACTTTGAAATGAAGGAAATAACACTATCTTAACGGATTATACGGTGTATTAATGAATCACATCACGACGTTTCGAACATTTTACAGGGTTTGTGGTCTACTGGTGATAGGCAGTGAAGGAAATTTAACATAGGTATCATCACATACCATAATAAGTACTCAAAAACACTATTTGTCTAGAGCCAAAATTCAATCTTATAACAGCGCATGAACCATGAATCTTCTTTGTGTCGTAGTTTTATGACCGAGTAGCCAGGGTTCTCATTTGAGATTGTTTTGTTTGTACCTATCTATACCTCCTTGATCTACCTATTTTAAAAGAATGACTATGTCGACTGGTTTGTATCATGGTCCATGGATAAAACTGTCTCTACCATTTACCCCAGTCATATATAATATCCCCAGTTATATCTATATAAGAAAAGGTCAGCTAGCATTTCATCATCATCATCATCATATCAGCCGAAAGACGTCCACTGCTGAACATAGGCCTCCCCCAAAGATTGCCACAATGAATAGTCCTGTGCCACCCCGCATCCAGGGGAATCCTGCGCCCTTCACCAGGTCATCAGTCCACCTTGTGGGGGGCCTACCCACGCTGCGCCTTCCGGTACGTGGCCGCCACTCGAGAACCTTCCTGCCCGCTAGCATTTATCTGACATATATTATTTTAATCAAGGATGGCGAAAAGAGCACTAAGATATTTACACATTAAAACTTTTCTATAAGTAGCATTGAAAATTATCAATTGATAATGTAAATGTGTTCTTCACTCGATCTATCTACCTAGTTCAAAATAACGTTTACACAGTGTTATAATAAAATTATTAATTATCCTTTATGGAATGCGGTGATATATTTTTTAGAAAACAAATGGCGTATTTTTTCACTTTACGAGTACCTCATTTTCTTCACTATAAGTGCGACTTGATACTCCTTGAAGCATGGTCAGCCAACAAATTACAAGCAACACACGCATGTTGACTGTTGTGTAAGACAGAGTAAGACGGTTATTGATGTCATGTTGATTTATCTGATGATTGGATATTCGCTGCACATCCATCGATAATTATTAATATGCATGAATGCATGGGTAATCAATAAGCATAGCATTCAAATTAAGCAAATGAGAGTCAAAGATACAGATGCAGTGGATATAAGTAAAATCAAAAATTATCTATGTATACATATGAATTGTATAGTTCTGAAAAAAAAAGAAAATATATAAAATGATTGCGTAATTCGTAACAGAGGCATGAACGGTAGACTATGAAGTCTACTAGGTCAAAAACGTTATATACGTATTAAGTCTCGAATCTAATAATGACTTTGGACAACCTTTACTTTAGATTAAGTAAACAGTATAAATTTTTATATTTTTATCAATATCGAAGACGTAATCCAGATTTTTTTTTGAGAATGCCACTAAAACTGTTTTTGGATTTAAAATTTCAGTGGCAATTTGAACGCATCACTAAAGATTGAAGACTGTCATACAATCAAAATATATAAACCAATCAAATGAAACTCGTAAAGCCAATTATGCGTGGATGCGCTACGAATAGACAATTTATCTTATAATCTTCAGTAGTAGAAAGTAGAAATACTTCACACTCAGTGTCGCTTAGCAATGAGAGTATTATTTGCTATTTGTTTCTTAGCCCCTCTTGGGGTTTCATGCCACCCTTTGAGTCAAACTGAGGTCAGTAGAAAAGACAAAACTCGTTTTTTTTCTATGTAAACCTAAATAAATAAAATAAATATCTTGGGAGATCTTACACAAATCGTCCTAGTCCTACGGTAAGCTCAATTAAGGCTTACGATGTCGGTACCAAACGACGACATATACAGGGTGGAACGGAACGTCGGTCTTTCCCGCTACCGACCGAGTCTACCAACCATTACGATGAACTTTCAGTATGGGACCAACATCGAAATATTAAAAATAATTAACCCCTCATACAAAGTGAGTAATAAGTTAGAGTTCAATAGTATGGAAAAGTCAATTTTCCATGTAGGCTTTTGATGTTGGTCCCATACTGAAAGTTCATCGTAATGGTTGATAGACTCGATCGGTAGCGGGAAGGAACGTCGTCCCTTTCCACCCTGTATAATAAATAGATACATATAGATACTTAAATACATAGCCAAGACCAAGGAACAAATATTTGTATAAAACAAGTAGGTACATATTCAATAATTCCCTCGTCGGGATTCGAACACGGATCCTAATAATATAATTTAAGTATAATATAATATTACTATCTGATGACTTTTTTTAGTTACCTTATCTTAAAAGTCAACCTCATTTATTAGAATCTGTAAGGTATCTCTGATGAACTCCCTCATTTCTTATACATATTTTTGTCAGCAGCGACGTCTCGCAGTGCATTTGCCACCTCGTGAAAAAGGGGTAAGTAATCGTTTTAGTAATTTCAAACAATTTAAGATATTATCGAACCTGGTTACTCGCGTATTTAAGTCGATGATTGCTGGACATGTCACACATTAATGTAAAAGATTAATTATTTACTTAATTAAATACACCTTAAAGCTTAACATTCCTTAATCGAAAATTTGGATTAGGTCACTTTCATTCTAAAGGTGCGATGTTTCGACCTCGAGTCCGGAGCACCCTCGGCCAAAGCCCGACGCGTACTGCGGGCCTGCACCCTGCTAGAACGTGTAGGTACTGGCCGCGGGCGGTGATGCCGTGGGTGATGCAAAGAAAACGTTACGAATACGCGAGTAACCCGGTTCGATAATATTTTAATAGGTATGTTTGAGTGTCACGTTAGTTTTTTTTTATTTATTTATTTTTAAAGTCCTCTCACGTTAATTATAATTTTATTATTCAAAAATTTCAAACAATTTTTTTTCTAGCAGATTTTATTGTATCGCCTTATTTTTTACAAACCAGCGACATGGCACTTTCTGGTATAATTTTACGTACCTACGTATTGTCAACTTTTCATTGGAAGTTTGAGAAAAACGGGTGTTCACCAGTAAGTTGTAAGTGTAGTAAGTTTTTATATTGTTGTGCGAATATTTATGAAAACAGCTTAATTACTTTCTCTTTTTTTTTCAGAGTAAGTGGGTAGGTTTCATTAGCGCGTGTTTACAAGTTTGTTTCTGTTAATTTACAGCAGTTGTAAATTTTAAATGGATTATTAAATATGGATACCTGATAGTCACGACTGAGGGTCCACGTTTAACCGAATGTAACTTTGGAGTGGCTACTTTTAAAATAAGAGGTTGAATTTACATTTGTTTGAGAACTTTTACTAAATATTGACACATTCATAAGCTCGAAGCTCCAACTTGGACGATTAATAGAAACGCACATATAAGCAATATGCCGAGATATATTGAAATATTAAGAAGGAAAGACAAATATTTTTTCAGAGCGCTTAAAATACAAACATAAGAAGAAACTAAAACCTACAATGATAATGTTTTGAAACATAAATACAATCAAAATGTTTTTGACGTCCCTTATTCATCATCATCATCAGCCTATGATAGTCCACTGCTGGGCGTAGGCCTCTCCTATTAACTATGCGTATAGATAGACGCATTAGGAGGTAAATGCCCATAATCGCCACGCTGGGAAAGCGGATTGGCGATCGAAGTAATGTGTCCACTATGATGACGCTGCTGCTCATCATCAATCTTTTGACATATAGTGGTCAGTGACACTTCAATCCCGTAGTCGACTCTTACGACACCCGCTGGAGGAGTTGTGGTGGTGACAAGTGTATTCTTACTATCGTCACCACACGGCGCCACTTTAACACACTTAAACATAATAATTCCTAAAACAACTCCGCATTACTCGACCCGCGATCTTTCTGATGCAAAGGTGCCCATCACACTAGCCGCGTTGCCTCGCTGTGCCGCGATGGACAACCTTTGTCAAAAGTCAAAGTCAAAATCATTTATTCAAAATAAATCCATAAAGAATACTTTTTGAACGTCATAGAACTAGACATTTTCTAACTTGGTATCATCAGAAACAGCAAAATTTGCTACCAAGGAAAGATTACAAAGGTTGCCGGACTGGCTCATATTTCCTCCCACAAGATATCCAAACACAGTGCTTTGCAAAACAAGCCCTTCGGGCAGCTTGATGCAGTCATTTAATAATGAATTAAAATAAATGTCAGATGCCAACAACAAGGAAATGTCCGAAGGCACATTAAAATCATCATCTGCTAGCCTGATATGGCTTGGAAAGCTCAGGTTTGAACAATCAAAATATTGCTGGGGAAATGGCAATGTTATCCTATCTACAATATTACAGTTCACATCAACTTTAACATCTGGATATTGGCAAGACTCAACAGAAATAGCCACTGAGTTATTTATTTTTGTACTTTTATTACCTATGCCAATAATATTATGTGACTGTGCAACAGTGGCAAATCCTAGCCTTTCTACAAGTGAACTTGTGGCACATGAAGCAGTTGAGCCACCGTCAAGCAATGCACGGCAAACAACATAGCGTCCAAATTTATCGAGAACCTTTACCTTAACGGTTGGCAGTAATACCATTTTTGATGTGTTGTTGACACATGACAAAGTAGTGGAGACCGCTGCAGATTGCTTGACAGCATCCTCAATGTGCAAAAGGGTATTATGCAAACCCTTACATAATTTCTGGCACCCTAGTGAAAAGGGGTATAAATCGAAATTTGCCACTTTACAGGAGAGCCAAAAAACTACTAAACTTTATAGGTACATCATTCATTTTGTTACATTAAAATTATTACATAAATTCATTAATTACATATTCCCCATTGACATATTTATAATTTCAATATAATAATAGTAAATAAATTACCCAGTCAACTTAATATAGAATTATTTTGACCATACATCGCTGTCCGTTAAATAATCGTCCAACTTATAATACGCCTTCTTTGTTAATGTCTGTTTTACCAGCGCTTTAAATTTATTTTCAGACAAGTTTAAAATAGGATCTGGTATTTTATTATAATAACGGGTACAGAGGCCAACAAAAGATTTTTTTTACTTTACTTAGTCTAGTCCTTGCTGCTAACAACTTAAATTTATTTCTGGTATTTATCTTTGCATCAAGAAGAACCCGGAGCGTGGGTCTAAACCTCTCTCCCGCATGCGCCGACCCACTGCCGTAATAAAATCGTCAAAATGGTTTATTGTATACAATTAATATCCAAACTGGAGTTCGAGGCCAAAGAAACTACGACAGATGGGTTACTGTCAAATCTGTCAAAGTCTCTTATGTCATTGTCAAATAAAGTTTTCACGTTTCACCAATCTTATTGTCATTTCATTAATTTATTTAAAATAATTCATAATAAAAACATTACATACCCCTGTAATATTTGTACACTTTTTTGTTAAATATGGCTGTCACAACTAGGATTTTCTTTAAAACAAGTACCTACCTACAAACTTTTCTTTTCTCTTAACTAACATTGATATGACAAAATTGTATTGTAAAGAACTTAAAAAAATTGATAGGAGCCTACGTTTCAAAGGCTATTTTGAAAAGAAGTAGAACACAAAATTAACGAGTCAAGAAAAATAACAACAGATTGAAGTAATCAAATAATCACCAAATTTAAAATTTAAAAAACCGACTTCAACCGGTTTCTCCAAGATTCCCGATTTGTTTCCATCATTGGTATCCTCAAATCCTACTTTCTGAATGCAAATTCTTGTAAATGAATGAAAATTACCAAAAGCGCCTTACATGTACCTATAACAATTGAAGAGATCCCTCGATTTCTCCAAGATCCCATCATCAGACCGCAACTTGGTGCCATCGGGACCATCTCGGAGTAATACACGTTCGATCACAAAAAGAAATTTTAAAATCGGTTCACTATTCTCGGAGATATCGGGTAACATACATACAACAAAAAAAAAAAATTCAGTCGAATTGAGAACCTCCTCTTTTTTTGAAGTCGGTTAAAAATAAATACATAACAAGGCAAAAATCACCACGGAGCAACAGAAAGCATACGAGCACTCAGAACAGACGTCAGGTTGTGGAATAACGGTGACAAGAAGTCTATGTAAAATCACGCAACACAGTATTATTCTGTAATCAGCTAAACATAGGCAGAAATAGGGTTTTAATAATCCATGTGTAGTTAAATTGTTGTACGAAATGTTATTAACACCTGCGGTGATACAAATGCAATATCAACTTTGTTACTAATAATTGCGGATAATTATTTTTTTATTACAATATCTGATATCTACGTGAAAATAAGTAAATAATAGTATTTCTATAAATTAAACAATTATAATTACTAATAAATAAGTTACATATCTCAACGTCTGCTTTTAGAAAATAAGGATTTACTATTGTAAGAACATCTTATTGTTGTGGCAACATTTTCGCAGTTTTTTTGGCTTCGAACTCCAGTTTGGAGATTAGGCTTTGAAACACTCATGCTAACCTATTATGAAACTGGAAAAACATTTTGTATTAATACCCCTCATTACGCAGCAGTCACATAAATAACTACACTTTATTTCAGAAAATTGCAGCCGACGTTGGGATATCTTTCGTAAGTTACTTTAATTTGAATGAATTATGATATTGCTTAACTTCATTACATATACAGGGTGGAACGGAACGACGATCTTTCCCGCTACCGACCGAGTCTATCAACCATTACGATGAACTTTCAGTATGGGACCAATATCGAAAACGTACATGGAAAATTGACTTTTCCATACTATTGAGCTTCTTACCTACTAATCAGTGACGTTGTATGAGGGGTTAATTTTTTTTTCTCAAACTTGCTACGGAATGTTGATGTTACTTACTTTAAATTAAACCCGGAAATACTATGTATCCGGTGGCATATGCTAAGATGATATGTAAAGAGATTTCATGTATTTATTTCACACCTAGGACTGCAAACAAACTGTCTTTTGTTTTGAAACGTCAAATTGTGACACTATGTCTTGACATTCAGCCACAGAAAAAAAAATAACCTAAGAACTAATGTCTATACCACCAGGTAAAAGGATACCTCAAACAGATTAAAAAAAAAGTTAGGCGCGAATGTTTTTTTTTTATGTTGTACGATACTGTACTATTGGTTTATTTACAAATCAAATAGTATGGTTCGGCGAAATCAGTTCGTTTTATTTCATGGCAAGTTTGAGAAAAGCACTATACAAATCTCGGCGAGAAACAGGGTTACAGGCCGCGTATTCCTATCTGGCCTCAGTTCCTTCGGCCAGATATACTTGCCCTGTAACCCTTCGTTTCCCGTCCTCTATAGTAATGTACTATTAAAGATATTTCGTTGTTGGTCCCATACTGAAAGTTCATCGTAATGGTTGGTAGACTCGGTCGTTAGCGGGAAAGATCGTCGTTCCGTTCCACCCTGTAAAACAGCGTTTTTTTTAATTTTATGGTTGATTTTCTCGCCGAGCTTCATCGTATAAATTTAAACCGGCCAAGTGCGAGTCGGACTCGCGCGCGAAGAGTTCCGTTCCACTATCAATTTTTAATAAAAAAAATACAGTTAAATCAATCTACCTCAAAAACTATAGGAGATAATTTAATCAAACCAAAATTCGAATTGATAGAGTTTAATAATGTGCATAACATAGGTATATTTTTTTTGGAAATTTATATCGCGTAGTTTAAAAAATAGAGGCGGGAGACTAATTTCTCAAAATTTGAGTGCTGATATCTCAAAAACGATTAACTCAAATAAAAATGAGATGTATAAACCTTCATATCATTTTCAAAGACCTTTCTATTAATACCCCGCACGCTTATATACAACAAAAAAAAATTTCTAACCCTTCTGTACATGTATGAAGGGCCCCCATCCCAATGGTTTTTTTTTACAATTTAGTATCATAATCTTTTAGCGGTTTATACAACACATATCCTTACTAAATTTCGTTACTGTAGCATTTATAGTTTCCGAGTAAATCGGCTGTGACAGACGGACAGACGGACAGACGGACATGACGAATCTATAAGGGTTCCGTATTTGCCATTTTGGCTACGGAACCCTAATAAAAGGACTTTTTTTTCTGTATTTTGTTCAATATTTTTAATATTGTTAGGGGTAGTAAGCGCGGATTGTACCATAAACAAGTAACCGATGCTGACACACCAAGTGCTAGACTTTATAATTAGCATCTGA
This sequence comes from Thaumatotibia leucotreta, assembly GCA_025490895.1. Taxonomy (NCBI): domain Eukaryota; kingdom Metazoa; phylum Arthropoda; class Insecta; order Lepidoptera; family Tortricidae; genus Thaumatotibia; species Thaumatotibia leucotreta. The sequence goes on along the minus strand of JALPQI010005821.1, from coordinate 45,879 downwards.
AGGGATAAACATTAGGGTGGATTGATTTTTTTATTTTCGGGTAATCATAAAATAATCTTTACGAATCGATACTATGCGGCTAGAAAAACAAAAAATATTATGACCATTTTTGGATATTTTATCATTATAGACCCCATATCGAAGCCCGAAGATCGGCCTTATTTTTAAGGTTTTTTTAAGAAAACTCGGATGAGCAAGGATATATTACCTATATGAAAATTGTTCGCAGTATCTCTAAAAAATAATTTTCAACTTTGAGGCTCTTGGGGCAGTACTACCCGAATGATTATCGGAAAAAGATATATTGTTGAAAAAGTTACTTTTTGGACAGGTTATTCCGATAGGGCCGTGTTTCAGAAAATCCTGAAAAAAAATTTTGGTCCATACATTGAAGTATGAAAAAAAAATTTTTTTTCAGATTTTTGTAACCGCGGGCCAATAGAATGATAGTCGTAAAAAGTAACATTCTTTAACAATATACCTTTTTCCGATATTCATTTGGCAAGTACTGCCCCAAGAGCCTCAAATTTGATAACCAGTTTTTGCCGATACTGGTTATAATTTTCATATAATGAAATTGTGCAATTTCTAAATTTATGACAAATAATGTTATTTTGTTTCTACATAAAAATGAAACCGAAAATATCCACGAACTACTGACTTTTCATAAAAAAACCTTAAAAATAGAGACGATTTTTGGGCCTATAAACGAAGTACTAAATAAAAGTAAATCCAAAAATGATCGTAATATTTTTTGTTTCTCTAGCCACGAAGTATCGATCCATAAAGATTATTTTATGAATTTCCAAAAATAAAAAAATCGATCCACCCTAATAAATATATTTCATAGTAGTAAAAAAGCCAAGTAAAATAAAGTGTTTGACTGAAGCCAGTTACAGAGAAGTAAAAATAAAGCTTCGATCGAAACCAGGTTACGAATCCTCGGTTACGTAGATGGCTGAAAGGTGCAGACCTTTGTTGAATTAAAAAAAATCTATAAACGTAAAAATATATCTTACAGGTGCACCAAGATGCCCATAACTCGATACAACCCAACAGAGAATATGTCGTAAGTTGTATTGCTGAAGTTGTACAGTCAAGTGCAAAAATATGTATCGAAAGAATCCTCTTATAATTATGTTTCAACGTTTTTATCACACAGAATTAAAGTGCATTTGGACATATTTTTGAGCATTTTTATATACACCTAATTTTGCCTTTGACTGTACAAAAGAAAACTTAGTGATGTTCGTCTATTTTTTTTTCTCTCGACAATCTACTACTACTAGTTGTTAAGTGATTTAAATAAATATAAATCTAATAACGGCTCCGAGGTCACTGTGTATAAACGAATAATCGATTTTAAATTTTTCAATCGCCTCGCTTTGCCACAGAATGAAAATCTCAAAAAGTTATAACTAGGGTTAGGATTTTGGTGGCATTTATGGAACAAAGAGCAGTGGAGTCGATATTACAAACATGTTTTACTTGAATAAATGATTAACTTATAAAATAATAACGAAGTAGTGTTTAGTTCAAGCTGGATTTATCAATTAATTTAAATAAATAACATGAAGTTTATTTTTGAGAATCTAGAAAAATCTAAATTTCCAATAAAAATGTTGATAAATGAGAAAATATATTTATTTGATTTTCAAGGTTCTACTTTTCTCGAAGCCCATAAATATTATATAATAATCATAAGCTATATTATAAAAAAAATGATTGAAGTTCATTTCATAGGCAGTAAAATATTAATACAATAAAATTATTTAATACTTAAAATGGGTGAAACCCTGTTAAAAAGAATATATTTATGTATTATTTTCTTCGGTTACCGCGAGGATTACTCATGAAATAAAACTATGAAAACGGATAAACACGCGTATATAACTAATTTTAACTTCATTCCGACGTTTCGAACACTTTACAGGGTTCGTGGTCTGCGAATGACTGACAATGGAGGAAATTTTGATAGATCTACCTCCATCAAAATAAGAAAGATAAGTACAAAACTACCCACCAAAGAAAAATTACTAAACCACAGACAATACATTTTAAGGGTGGATGTACATACAAAATTTGCAAATTAAGCTAGTTATCATTACAAATATTTTCAGAATGAAGACAAGAGACAAAATAAATAATCTACGCCGGTTCTATCCCTACGCCACTGCCTGAGAAGTATTTCCTTCCTTTGTGTGATTGTATTGTTAGGAAGGTATCCCAAAATTGGGACCGGCAAGAAACTCAGCGGGACAACTCTTTTCAAAAAACATTTGTAGTACATCTTAAGATCATCATGCATTAAACCGAAACATACAATTTTGATTAATAAGGAAACTTAAAATAATTTAGAAAAAATTTTGCCAGTACTAAAAAGGGGGGTAATTTTGGGATACCTTCCTAACAATACAATCATACAAAGGAAGGAAATACTTCTCAGGCAGTGGCGTAGGGATAGAACCGGCGTAGATTATTTATTTTGTCTCTTGTCTTCATTCTGAAAATATTTGTAATGAATAACTAGCTTAATTTGCAAATTTTGTATGTACATCCACCCTTAAAATGTATTGTCTGTGGTTTAGTAATTTTTCTTTCTGGGTAGTTTTGTACTTATCTTTCTTATTTTGATGGAGGTAGATCTATCAAATTTCCTCCATTGTCAGTCATCCGCAGACCACGAACCCTGTGAAGTGTTCGAAACGTCGGAATGAAGTTAAAATTAGTTAATATACGCGAGTTTATCCGTTTTCATAGTTTTATTTCATATTTATGTATTATTATGATTAAATAATTATTCAATCAATCATAAACAATTTGAGTAACGACTCCACTGTTCTCTATTCACCACATGCCACCAAAATTCTTAACCCTAGTTATAACTTATAACAAACCATGACTATTGTATATAATGTGTATCTGAACGAAAGGCAAACCTTTTATCCTAGTTATACTCATAAATATATTTTTTTTATGTGACGAAGGTAGACATTTGAGCTCTCAGCCCACCTGATGGAAAGCGGGAACTGTGGCCCATGGACATAGTGACCAAAAAATCGCCTATGCGCTGCCTACCCTGAGGAGTTGGATGGATTGCCTCTATGCCAGTAATTACACCGGCTATCTTACCCCAAACCGGAACACAGTACTAACTATTTAGCGGCAGGTTAACGGGTAAGACGGTGGTAGCTATCTGGGCGGTCCCTGCACGAGGTCCTACCACCAGCAAAAGTAACTATCTGATAAACCTCTATTGTCACGGCGTTAGAGTGCATGTTACGAGAGCACAATGGCTGCTCCGATATATTATGGCGACTGTACTACATTAGGTGGCATAGGTAGTTTTTTTCTCAAAATCATAAAATCTCCAAATTGGAAAAATAAACGAAAAATTGGATACAAGAGTTCACTCAGTAGTATCTAGATATTGATGGAACTAAACATTTTTTTTATAAACACTCAAGATTTTTCTTACAGTTTCCATATGTAAGTATGTAAATAGAAATTAAACAGTTTTTGAAGGAAGTATATTATCCTAAACATAATGATTACTTTGTTGTTTCCATTATTTCCTACGGAATTTTTGTTTACTACAGATATGCGTAAAACGGGTTGTTACATGAAAATAATTAAATGAAATTAATTATCGTGAAAATAAAGGTTTTTGGGGTCAATCAACTTTTCGACTGATGGTTTTTCTGCCACCTGTATTACTTTTGGTGAATTAACAAATGTATGTCAGTGTTTAGTAACGTAATAATAGGCTACTTGACTCATATCAAATTTCAAGCAAAAAATTATTATTTTCTGTAGTATTTATTGAAAAGTTCAATATTTTTCGATTACGGTCTATTAAGGGTAAATATTATTTTTTGAAAAATTTGTTTTTTTTTTTATTTTGTACTCTGAAAACGGTGTCGGCCAAGATGTGATGTCATAGGATCTTAAACTAACTTCATGTCGGATCTTATGCGAATGAAATTCGCCATGGACATGTAGGCATGTAGCTTTGCTGTGACATTGACATAACATAAGTGACATGTCAAATGTTTGTTTTCGGTTTCAGTGACACCACAGATAATCTAGGCATTAACATGGCTAGTATCGTTTTCACCCGCTAAAGAAAAGTTTACATTTTAAGTTATAATTTTGTGGTTTTCTAGGTCGTGAAAAAATAAATTATATATTTCTTTCCGTTAATCAGATATTGATTAATAATATAAATAAATAAATAATAAATAAATATTTAAATATTTGGGGACATCTTACACAAATCGATCTAGTCTCACGGTAAGCTCAATTAAGGCTTGTGATGTGGGTACCAGGCGACGATATATATAATAGATAGATACATATAGATACTTAAATGCATAGACAGCCATGACCAAGGAACAAACATTTGTGATACATAAATACACAAAGAATGCCCTCGCCGGGATTCGAACTCGGAACCTCCAGCTTCGTAGGCAGGGTCACTACCAACTAGGCTGCGGAGGCTGACGATAACAAATTGATAATATAAGATAAACTTTAAAAATGGGTCAAGTAGTCTATTAATAAACAAGGAGCGGAATTTTCATAGCGAATATCTAACTGTCAAAGGGAGTAGCCAAACTATTTTATCGACTTATCGATGTTAAGGAATAATCCATCACCAAGTAAAAGATTATTTTGTAACATTTACTGTAACTTAGATAAGTAACTTGGATTTCGATATTTAAATAAATCATGACAGCGTCACAGTCATATGCTATTTATGTCACTTAAGGTTTCATAAGTGATAGATGGAGTTTGTGTGCACATGCGATGTCAATCAATGATATAATAAGTAAAGATATGTTACACCGGCTCTAAAATTGAAGCGCGCAGATTGTGATAATTTTAACAATCGCTCTTAGTTCTACCCAGACCACCGAGAGGTGTGTACCACTGCCGAGTTCTCGCAAATCACATGAACTGCGCCCTAAAATGTAATTTTATGTTATACAATACTAAAAACTACGAAATAAAATGCAAAAATGCCCTTAACATCACACATTATGCGTAATTAAACTGAATTATATATTTTTTTCAATTTTACTATTCATTGAAAATAAATAGGACGCCATTTTGACGTTTTTGACTGACTTCGAGAAAAAGACAAGCTTATGCTGTTTAAGATCAAGAGTAACAAAGATAAAACAATGTTTATCAATAACAACCTTAAGAATGCACGCGCAATTGTCAAATGCTAGTTGTCTCTTTTTTATTTATTAAATACGAGTATAGGTATTTTGCCATCTCTTTTACGCATTTTCAGTATGAAGATAGGTGTATGTCAACTGTCAATAAATCGTAGGTGTATGATGTGAAGTATTTATTTCGCTCATTTTGTTAGAGTATAACGTATCTTTACTTATATATCATTGATGTCAATTATAAATGAAAGTGTTGACGGCTGACATGATTTATTTTAATATCGAAATGTAAGTTACTTATAAAAGAGGTCAAATGCTATAGAATAATCTTTTAAGTTGGTAATGGGCTATTCCGTAACATCGATAAGTCGATAAAATAGTTTAGTCAATCCCTTGGACAGTTAGGTTTTCGCTATGAAAATTCCGCTCCTTGTTAATAAACCATATCTTTTTTGGATGGAAACTGACATAACCAACCAGACTGACGTTTCGCGATTATGGCAACGCGTTTGAGCGCGTTGGGGCCCTATGATCCTAATCTAAACATTTATTTTTTGTTTCAAATTATAATTTTAATACGAATTACTATTTTATTCACGTTTTCATTATTATTACCTATTTTAGAGATTAATTGACAGTAATCATGTGAGTAATAACTGGGCGTAAGTTATATATTATGTGATATAGTTTTTGGTAACAAACAGTACAGACAGTCAGACAACTCGTGTTTCTATGTGTGAATCAGTTGATAAACAGTCCACTGCTGGACAAAGGCCTTTCCTATTACCTAAGCGTTTGGACGCAGTAGTAAGTGAATGCCCATTATCGCCACGCTGGGCAAGCACTCCACTATGATAAATGATGATGCTACTGCCCATCATCAATCTTTAATAAATAAATGGTCAATGACTCTTCAAATGCCTTAGTCGACTCTTGGGAAGAATTGGGATGGTGACAAATGTATTCTTACTGCCGTCACCACACGGGTAATGTGCGAGTGGTTATTTATATTTAAGTAATTAAATAAGTAGGTACGAGTACTGGATAGAAATCGAATGAGGTGCTAACTGCCATCATAACATGGCTCTTTTAGTTCTTCCTGGTAATAATTATCTAGTGAAGAATTTGGTAATGATATTTTGTCCCACGACACAAATCGTGCAACTGTGTAATAGTAAATATTGCCATTTATAAACAACAGGCTTCAATTTATTTGGTATCTAAACTTATAAACAAGGCTCATCTAATACCTACCAAATGAAATGCTGACAGCAAAGCATAAGTGCAGAAACAAAATATTACGAGCCCATAGCATAATAAGTTAACAAACGTAACACACGAACAAAGAATAATATTCATCTTCTATGCACAAAATATAACATAACATAAACATATATTTATACATACAAATAAATATATACCTACATATAATAATAAAAATAAAATACGGAAAACTAAAGCAGCCAATCCAGCCATAGATATGCCAGTGAACGAACAAAATTAAGACTACCTATTATAGTCATGGGAGTAAATAGTGATATTTAAGTCGTTTGTTAAATATATTCAGAGATTAAGCGCGCCTAACATGCGGCGGCAGAGAGTTCCAAAGACGAACAGCCAGGAAAGTAAGAGAACGGTTATAAAATTTTGAAGACGAGGATGGGACGGAAAGGAGTAGATTTTGTGACGACCTGACCGAACAAAGATAATTGAAACGTTCTTTAAGATTGCGAGGGGTTTCAGGGAAGAAAAGGACACGATATAAAAGGTATAAAAGGTGAAAGTTACAACGAAAACGTATAGGGAACCACTTAAGCTGCAAACGGAAATAAGAAACGTGGTCATACTTACGCAAACCAAAAATAAATCGGATACTGACATTTTGAATTCGCTCTAGCTTATCAAGTTGTTCATCAGTCAGATCAAGATATGACACGTCAGCATATAATCCAATATAGGGAGTGTAGAAGAAGCAAACGATAGCTGAGCAGAAAACTAAATTAAACCAAGCAGCTGACTGTGTTTACCAACGGTTTATTGATCACTGACTTATAAATATTTACAATTTTGTATATGACATATTTTTTAAAAATAGAATAAAAGCACAACCAAAGACAATAAAAAAGTATAAATAAATTGTATAAAAACTATGTACAAATACAACCTCAACAGGGAGGAAGAGAGTTTGGGCAAGCGCAATCTTGGTCGAAACTCGAAATGGGTAGGAAATTATGCAACCTTCTAAGCGAACCTACAGCTGCAAACGTCTTTCTGCTCACTTCCCTAACCTGAGGCACCCAAGAAAGGGTGCGCTTTCATTCACATAACTTTTTAACTCCTAATATTGGAAGTCCGAAAATGAGTCTCATACAATTTTATATCATAATGATCACTCTTCATAATTTTTAATATAATAAAATATTGAAACTCCTAATCATTCGACTTCATAATGTTAATGTTCATACATTTGTTTATACTAATTTTTGTTTTCATATATTTCTTGATCATAAGTGTTATGTTCACTCCTCGAAAAGGTTCCAAAATAATACCAGCTCGTACTCACTTAAACACTTTTATTACCACTGAGATCTTGAATATATATGTACAGGTGCTATGGTTGCTGAGGGATGAAAAACACTGCGAGGCTTATGCCTTCCCATTAAATGAAGTAAAATCTTAATAGCATGTTTTCAAACAATACAGCGCCATCTATCGCGTAATTAGTTGACTAACCTTTTATCATAAAAATATATTATTACCTAGTTTATACATGTGATAGTGACATCTAGCGGGTACTGTTGCAACAATGCATGATGTAAAATATTTAACGTATTATAAATAACAATAATGGTATGCATTTTAGTATATTTTTATGAGCCTATTTATGTAATTAATTTATTTATTAATGTATTTTTGAATCCCTAAAATGCGTACCACTAACACCACCTGTTGACACATAACGGTAAACTCCGATTATATTAAATTAAATAGAACGGTTAAACATTCCGCCCACCAAGGACATACTGCGAAATTGTCCTTACATCCGCCCACCATGCATAACTTATTAGCTGAAAATTACGAACATCACAAACAATAAAACGATAAGTCACAAGATTGCATAGTGAACATCACTGGTACAAAGAAGATAACCAAGTTACAAAGAATTATAATCTAATAATTAATATCTATTACAAGTTAACATCATTAATTGCATTAACTGTAAACGTAACAAAACAAAATCTTACAGCACATGGCACATCACCATAGAAGTGCAAAATAATACCTACCAAAGAAAGATAAATCTTTTTAAGTTTCAATAGGCAAAATACATAATTTTCCTACTGACCTTTTAATTATATTGCCTTTACATCTAAGGCTTACGACCCGCGTAATTCCGTCCAATCCAGGATGTTTATCTGTAATAATGCCGAACAACCACTTTGCCGGTGGGAGATCGTTCTCTTTTACTAAAACTATGTCTCCTACAGCAGGCTCAGGAGTCTGATGGACCCATTTGTACCGGTGATGGAACTGAGTTAGGTACTCACGTGACCAGCGACGCCAGAAGTCCTGTAGCATTCTTTGGGTGAGCTGCCATCTTCGAAGGCTACTTATGTTTGCTGTTTCGTAGTTGTAGTCAGGGACTAAGACTAAAGGCTCTCCTACCAAAAAATGTCCGGGAGTTAAAGGTAACGGATCATTACAGTTGTCATTAATACGGGAAATTGGTCTGGAGTTGAGACAAGCTTCAACCTGTGACAACACAGTTGCCATCTCTTCATACGTCAAGGTTGAGTTGCCGATCACACGCTTCAGGTGATACTTGGTGGATTTAATCCCAGCTTCCCAAAGCCCTCCGAAATTCGGTGAATGAGGTGGGATGAAATGCCAGTTGGTTCCATTGGTTGCTAAAGCATTTGCTATTTCGGATACCATTGTTGATTTTTCAGCATCAAATAAATTTCCAAGTTCGCGTGCGGCGCCAACAAAATTCGTTTCGTTATCACTCCAGACGTCGGTGCATCGGCCGCGTCGTGCAACGAATCTTTTGAAAGCTGCTAAAAAGCCTTGTGAGGTAAGATCGGTTACTGGTTCGAGGTGGATCGCTCGTGTTGCCATGCAAACAAAGACACAAATATATCCCTTGTGTGCATGGTGGCCTCTACCCTTAGAAGTGCGAATACTAATGGGACCTGCGTAGTCTACTCCACTATGGCAAAATGGCCGGGTGACTGTTCCTCTAACCGTTGGTAGTTGACCCATTAGTTGATGTTTTGTGATTGCAGCATAACGTATGCAAGTTATACATCGCCGAACATAAGCGCAATATGTTTACCACCCACAATCCAGTATTGAGATCTTAAATAATTAAGCATTAGTTGAGGTGAACCATGTAATGTATTTTGATGAGCATCTGCCACGACCAAGTCAGTGAAGTGCGACTTCTGAGGCAAAATCATAGGATGTTTGATTTCCTCGCTCAGCTGTGCGTGTTGAAGCCTTCCGCCTACACGCAGGATTTCTTCTTCATCGATGTATGGATTCACCGAGGTAAGTTTGCTTTTCTTGTTTATAGGTTTATTGTTTTTAAGGTTAGCTATTTCTTCGTTAAAATGTTCTAGCTGAACTATTTTATCACATGATATCAAGCTACTTTGTAGCTCTTGGCGTGATATCCATTTATTGAGTAATTCCGTTTTGCACAGTTTGGCAAATCGTTTGCATAAAGCTAACACACGTATGAGTTTGGTCAAGCTCGAAAACCTTGACATGAGTTCCTTCTCCAGTGTTCCTGAAGCATCATTTACATCGCAAGTATTTATTAGACATATTTCATTACTCTTTTCTTCCAATTTTGTTTCCTTAACTATGTTCTTTCTATAATTTATTTCTTTCTGTTTCAGCCACCTAGGACCTTCTTTCCAGAGCTCTTCATCTACAACTTCGTAAGTACCGCGAGAGGCGCAGTCGGCAGGGTTATCCTTGGATGCTACGTGTGGCCATTGATGAGGTTCCATTGAGGTAAGTATCTCCGAAGTAACTTTTGAATCTCCGTATTTGCTGTTAGGATCTGTGTCGCAAAACGGAAGTTTAACTATGTACCGACCATCGTTATCTCTTTTATTTGTAGCCCCAAATATTTCCTGACATCGTTTTTCATCGTTGGTGTGCATATCCTTGGACGTTGCAGGAACATCGACCTCAAGCTCCCAAAACCTCTTTAACATTTCATTTTCACTGAGGTGAATATGATTAACGCTGATTCTGTTTTTCACTACGGGTTCATGTTGATTTCCATGTACTTCTCCCGAGATGATCCAACCCAACGAGGTTTTTTGAGCCATTGGAGATCCAGGTGGACCCTTGATTAATCCTTCTTCTAGGATTTTAGCATAAATATCAGCGCCAAGAAGCAAATCTATTTTATCAGGCTTGTCAAAGCCTGGATCCGCTAACTTGATGTTTGTGAACTCTGACCAAAGCTTGACAAAAACTCTTTTTTCAGGCAACAGCTTGGTTAGTTTGCTCAACACATAAGCATTAACATCTAACTTGTATTTCGGGTCCTGAAGTGATTGAATTCTTAACGAAACGCTCGACTTAGACGATAACGGAATGCCCTCGTCACCTTTTAGGCCCGAAATTGTGCTTTTGTGTGATATATTCTTGAGTCCCAATAACTGTACTGCAGACTCTGAAATTACTGATGCCTCGGATCCCTGATCAAGTAAGCACCTAAGAATTATACCAGTTCCAGATTTCGATTGTGCCTTAACTAAAGCCGTAGCCAACAATACTTGACTACGACTTGTCGAAAAATGGGTTTTGATCTCAGTAGCAATGGGCTCATCAGATGATGAACCTGCTGAGGCTGATGAATCAGCCACGTTCGAAGCGACTGATTGACTCGGAACTACAGACTCAGTCGCTGAAGTGGTACCTTTTGGATGTAGTAATGAGTGATGTTTTCTTTTACAGATACGGCATCTTGTGGATTGGCGGCAAGCAAAAACGGAGTGATTTACTCCTAAACAATTAAAACATAATTGATTGGATTGCACGAAACTACGACGAGTGTCTGGGTCAACCTTTGCAAAATCCTTACAATTAGCAATACGATGATTTTCAGAACAGTAGGGGCATGATACAGCAGTAATGTGGTGGACCTTTGGATTTGCAGAAGCGTTAGAGCCTTTGTGATTGAAGCTGGTAGAGCCCTTGAAGGTTTTAGGTTCTACGAACTCCAACGCACGAAATCGGGTTTCTAAGAATCTGTTGAAATCAGAGAGAGTGGGCAATTCATCAGAGGATTCACTAATTCTTAGTTCCCACTGCTTTCTCGTTTCATTATCCAACTTTAAACAAATCAAGTGGATTATGATGATGTCCCAATTCGTGATGTCCACGCCTATGTTCTTCAACGCATTAAGGCACTCGTTTGTAGTATCCATTAACTCTTTTATGCCTTGAGAGGATTCAGACGTCAGATTCCTTTGACTTAGCAATCGCTTTAGAGTGTGATTTGCGAGGTACTTTTTGTTGTCGTAACGTTTCTCTAGCAGTTCCCAGCTCTTTGAGTAATTTTCTGTAGTGACATCAATGTGTCGCAAGAGCTGTTCTGCTTCTCCAATCAAATGACTCTTGAGGTAATGTAATTTTTGCACGTCATCTAAAGACTGATTCTTATGGATGAGGGACACAAATAGATCGCGAAAGGTCGTCCACTCTGAGTATTTTCCTGAGAATGTTGGAATAGTTATCTTCGGAAGTCGTATATTTGAATTACTTGTTACGCTTTCAGTGTGCACAATAGCATCAGAGTTGACAACAGCCTTTGGACTCAACTTTGTAAGTGCCGATTTCAATTCAAACTTGTAGTCGATGTACAACTCTTCAGTGTGCTCGTAGACTTCCTTTGTAACATATTCGCTTTTATTAAAAGTCTCGCTATCTGTTTCTTGAACCATCTGAGTGTGTGTTAAAACAAATTGGACCCATAGTTCTTCCAACGCTTCTAAACGAGTCTTCATATAGTCAGAGGACTGAAGACGCTCTTTTGGTGACTTTTTGAAATTCTCTTGAGCCTTTTTAATACGCACGTATAAATTGGCTTGAATTCTTGTTTTGGGTTCCATCGTGTATTAATGCAGATTTGCTAAGTTTAAAATCAGTAAAATTCTTCTAAGTCCGAAAATCAGTGAAAATTTTCAAAGTCCCAAATCAGTGTAAATTTTCTAAGTCTCAAAATCAGTGAAAAATGGCCAAGTCCAAAATCTTCGAATTTTTTCTAAGTGTTTTTAACTTTGACGAAATTTGCGTCATTCCAACTTTCAGAGAATTATTCTAAGTCCAAGATTCACTAATTTTACTAAGTCCTAGATTTACAAATTTTCACTAAGTCCAAGATTCACTGAATTGATTCTAAGTTCACTAGCTTGACTTTTTAATATCGGAATGTACTCACAGTTTGTCTTCTCACTCACTCACACTCAACTGCTGATGACGTCACTTCCTGAATCTTGCCGTTTCCGTGATCCCGTATCCGGCTCGAAGGACCATGTTCACTCCTCGAAAAGGTTCCAAAATAATACCAGCTCGTACTCACTTAAACACTTTTATTACCACTGAGATCTTGAATATATATGTACAGGTGCTATGGTTGCTGAGGGATGAAAAACACTGCGAGGCTTATGCCTTCCCATTAAATGAAGTAAAATCTTAATAGCATGTTTTCAAACAATACAGCGCCATCTATCGCGTAATTAGTTGACTAACCGATTTATGCGTCGTTGGACTAAAAGTAAATATGGCGATGTATAAAAATGTCTACATATAAAATAAAATTGGTCCGAGTGTTAGAAAGCCAATACTTTAGAATGCTTAAGTCTTATCAAGTCGGAATATAAAAATGACTACTATCAAATTATAAAAATGTTTATGTCTTATCAAGTCGAAATATAAAAATGACTACTTTCAAAGTGTACAAATGTCTAAGTCTAATCAAGTCTGAATATAAAAATGACTACTTTCTTTACTATAGGTCCAGGATTATAATAATACATATACGGATCAAATTCATCACCACCAACAATCATATACAGGTGGACATTTTTATACTTCGTCAAAATGATATACGCCCGAACTTATGCAAGTGGACATTTTTATACATGGCCATATTTACTTTTAGTCTAGTGTCGCAACATGTTTATATTTGGTCTAATATACAGGTGAACATTTTTATACTTCGTCAAAATTATATACGCCCGAATTTAAGCAAGTGGACATTTTTATATATCGCCATATTTACTTTTAGTCCAACGACGCATAAATCGACTAACCTTTTATCATGAAAATATATTATTACCTAGTTTATACATGTGATAGTGACATCTAGCGGGTACTGTTGCAACAATGCATGATGTAAAATATTTAACGTATTATAAATAACAATAATGGTATGCATTTTAGTATATTTTTATGAGCCTATTTATGTAATTAATTTATTCATTAATATATTTTTGAATCCCTAAAATGCGTACCACTAACACCACCTGTTGACACATAACGGTAAACTCCGATTATATTAAATTAAATAGAACGGTTAAACATGTTATATATCCTATACATTGAAGTTCATACTGTCAATAGTCATACATCTCTTTTATAATAGTTTTTCTATTACATGTATTGGTTTTTTTTGCAAGTTATTTAAAGCGTCCTCCTTCATTTTCTTTATACTGTTGTGTACCTGCAATTGCAAAATACAAAAACATTATCTTTTACGTATTTAGCATACAACTACTCATAGAACTAAAATGCTCCCAGAAGGTAAGTTAGGTTAGGTTAGAACTGCGACCCTCACTGAACCAAAATGCTGCCAGGAAGGTGGGTTAGGTTAGGTTAGAGCTGCAACCTTCACAGAACCAAAATGCTGCCAGAAAGGTGGGTAAGGTTAGGTTCGAACTGCGACCCTCACAGAACCGAAATGCTGCCAGGAAGGTGGGTATTGGTGAAGTTGTCCAGATTAAGCCCAATATAAAATACCTGGGTCTTATTCTGGACAGAAAGTGGGATTTTGGCGAGCATTTCCGGCAGCTTGCTCCCCGGATTATCATCAGTCGTTCGCACAAGCGCCGTGAGGTGTGCGCGTGTGTGAACATGGCGTTGTCTAAAATCGTGAAGTGCGCTTCGTGCGATATTGCAATTAATGAGGTGTTGCAGTGTTGTGAGCTTTCGTGCAAAATAAGATCAATGTCATGGATGACATCAGCTTAGTGCGTATTATGTGCAACGGGATTTTCGGTTGAAGATGTCGACCTAGCAAAGAAATTATTGTATGATTGTCTGAATGGAGATGAAAAATATATATCTAGAAGGAAAGACAAAGTGGAGCGTGACTTAGAGGACATTGTTCGCTGCATTAAAAATACAAAAACTGATAAATTACCGTTGTTTGTAGCTAAAGAAGCTACCCCCTGTCAACTTTGAAAACATTGATGTCCCTCGGTTACTGAAGGACATTGTAGATTTGCAGTGCAAATTGCGAGAAATAAAGGAAAAGTATGTGACACGAGATCAACTTGACCAGTCTTTGAAAGATGTGCAGAATATTAAGGATAAGGAGCCTAGTGAATGTGGTACGAGTCATCATGAATCTTTCCTAAATGTGAACCGTAGAAGAGGTGCTTATTTGTTAGATAGTGGATCGAACGGCCTGACACTTTATGACTCGTCCGGTAAAAACTCAACTTTAAACGCCAACGGTTCTACGTTATCAGCTGTGAGCGGGGTCGCTGACCCACCTGCGCTGGCCTTTGAACCGGCGCGCACACATGTACAGATATCGAACCCGTGTTTAATTGCACCTGTACTGCATAGCAGCGCGTCGGTGTGTGCTCAGCGCGAGAGTTCTATGTTATCGGAACAGGAACAGGTTTGCAATGCTAGCGGTGAGACAAATAAGCAAATCTTGAAGTCGAGTAAGTCAACGTTAAATTTGAATGAAACGAATTTGGAGTATAGACCAATTGTTATTAAAAACAAAAGGAACAGTCGTATGCTGGTTGTCTACGGGAAAAAAATGTATGGATCGACAAGAAGACTGTTGATGACGAATGGAAACTCGTTCAGTATAGACGATATCGTAATAAGTTTATAGGTAAAACGGGGAGTGCTGTGCCGTTAACAAATATGAAATTTAAAGCGGCAGATGTTAAAGTGGCGATGTTTGTATCTAATGTAGACAAATCCGTAACGGAGAAAGATATATCAGATTATATATATGAAAAAACTCAGGATCGAGTAAAGTTGGATAGGATTTCCATGAAACGTGATAAAGGGTATATCTCTTATAAAATGTATGTAAGTAAATCGAAATTACGAGATTATTTAAACGATAGCCTGTGGCCTTCTGGTTTAACGTTTCGTCGCTTTGTTATGTTTAGAGAGAAATCCACGGAAAATGAAAACAGGTCGAGTAAAACTGAGAACGTGAATAAATGACAGAAAAATGTTAAATAGTTACCTTTAATTGTAGGTCTACAAAAAGGTCCGTGGACGGCATAAAGTCTTTGTGTAAAAATGCTGACATTGTGGCGTTGCAGGAGATATGGCTGCTGCCTTTTGATCTACCGTTTCTTAGTACTATAGATAAGGATTTTGGATGGATGGGTAAATCGGCTGTTGACGTGTCTTCTGGGCTTCTGAAGGGGCGAGCTCATGGTGGCGTTGGGATCCTATACCGGCGGAGTGCGTTTAGTGCGGTATCCGTGGTCGAGTGTGAGAGTAACAGATTAACTTTTGTGAAACTGTCTACCGGTGACGTGTCGTTCTTGGTGGGCTGTGTTTATATATGCCTACGTACTCGAATCACAATATGCCAATATTCACGGAATGTTTAGGAGCGATTTCCTCGACTATAGCGGACAACTGTGATGTACAAGCTGTGTTTATGCTGGGGGATTTTAATGCACACGTAAATGCGCCATTTTACAGTGAAATGATGGATTTCTGTTCTGAGCAGAAATCGATTTGTGCGGATGTTGATAAGTTGGGACCTAGTTCGGATACTTATACATAATTATATAAGTGATATACATGGATGTAAGAGATGGTTGGACCATTGCCTAGTGACTAAATGTGCGTGGAACACAATTAGCGACATTAAGGTTATGAATGATGTGTTTTGGTCCGATCATTTCCCTATGTTGATAGAATGTAATATTAGTTTATTAAAGCCTGTGATTGATAACTGTGATAATTATTTAAATAGTGGTGTGATATGGGGCGGAAGGCAGGAGGAGCAAATTTATAGATATACGAGTATTTGTATTAATATACTGAAGGATATCGACTTTCCTGACTCGCTTAGGGACTGTTGTGACGCGATGTGTAATGATTGTAATCACTTTAAATATATAGATGAAATATATTTCAAGGTCATTGATACATTATCTAATGCTGCAAGGATTACAGCTACTTAAGTCTGTGAGGCGGGCCAGGGGTCGATGTCTAGCAGGCTGGAACAAATATGTTGCAGAATCGCATCGAGAAGCTCGGCTTTATTTCCAGATGTGGGATAATTCCCACAAACCCTACCTAGATGCAGTTTACCAGCTAATGCTGGTAAACTGCATCTAGGTAGGGTTTTCGAGATGATGCACCATACTAAAAGAGTATTTAAATCCAGAGTCAGAAGGTGTCAAAACAAGCAGGAGCAGATAATAGCCGATAAGCTGGCTGTCTCACATGGAAATAAAAAGTTTAAGGATTTCTGGAAAGGAACCAAGAAAATGGATATAAGGCCTGGCTTGCCGGTGAGCGTTGATGGTAAGTCGGATTGCGCAAAGATTGCTAATATGTTTAGTGAACACTTTAATGTAAAATCTCTGTTAGATCTAATATAAGACTCTCCGTTAGCTGTCAGTGGGGAAGTCGGGGGCGGACGTACTACCTTTTTTACTACTAATCAGATTGGTAAAATTATCAATAATATGAGGAGGGGTAAGTCGCCTGGTCACGACGGCCTTAATGTGGAGCACTTTAAATATGCTGGAGTACATCTTCCCCGAGTGTTGTCCTTGTTGTTAAATTTATGTATTGGACACTCTTATCTTCCAGAGGCGCTTATGAGGACGATTGTTGTACCGGTGGTCAAAAACAAAACGGGTGACTTATCTGATAAGGCAAACTATCGGCCTATCTCGTTAGCTACAACAACAGCTAAGATACTTGACCGTGTGCTTGACGAGGTGTTGGACGGGTACTTGAGTATTCATGACGGACAATTTGGTTTTAGAGCGGGCCTATCCACTGATAGTGCTATGGTATGTCTTAAGCACACGGTGAGGTATTATACAGATAGGAAAACACCCGTCTATGCCTGTTTCCTCGATTTGTCCAAGGCATTTGATCGAGTCAATTATGTATGATCTGCTTTGGCATAAATTAAGCGAGACTGGCATACCACTGGAGTACGTGCAATTGTTTGAGCACTGGTACAGCAGCAATCAGTCTAACCAGATCAGATGAGCAAGCAGTTTATCCGATGAGTATAAGCTTGAACGCGGGGTAAGACAGGGGGGTATTACCTCCCCGAAGCTCTTCAACTTGTATATGAACGAGTTGATAGACGGGCTTAGTAGCATGCATGCTGGATGCTACATATGTAGGTAGCACTTGTGTTAATAGTATAAGCTATGCCGAATGATATGGTGCTACTGAGCCCGTCTGTCAGTGCGTTGGAGCAGTTGCTTGCCCATTGCGAATCCTACGCGTCGGCCCATGGACTCAACTGGAGTACAGTACAATACTAAGAAAAGTGAGGTGTTGATATTTAAGGCAGGTAAAATTAAGCCGTATTATGTACCACCTATAGTTTTGAACTCTAGCCCTTTAAATATAGTCGATAGGATCAAATACCTGGGACATATCATCACAAGTGATTTGAGGGATGACTTGGATGTGGAAAGGGAGCATAGGGCGTTGGCGGTTCGGAGTAATATGATTACCCGCAGGTTTGCTCGTTGTTCTCGTGATGTTAAAATCACGTTATTCAAAACCTATTGTCAATCTTTCTACACGAGCAGCCTGTGGATCCGGTACACAAAACGAGCTTACAACGCCCTGCGGGTCCAGTACAATAATGCTTTTAGAATGCTGATGGGACTACCGAGTAGATGCTCTGCATCGGGCATGTTTGTGGAGGCACGCACGGATTGTTTTCAAGCTGTAATCCGAAGCACGCGCAGCGCGCTGCTTAATGTCGGGCTTCGCCCGACCCTAGAGAGTCCACGGGGCAAGGTAGAGCAGCACGCGCAGCGCGCTGCTTTATGTCGGGCCTCGCCCGACCCTAGAGAGTCCACGGGGCAAGGTAGAGCAGCGCGCGCAGCGCGCTGCTTTATGTCGGGCTTCGCCCGACCTTAGAGAGTCCACGGGGCACGGTAGAGCAGCACGCGCAGCGCGCTGCTTTATGTCGGGCCTCGCCCGACCCTAGAGAGTCCACGGGGCAAGGTAGAGCAGCGCGCGCAGCGCGCTGCTTTATGTCGGGCTTCGCCCGACCTTAGAGAGTCCACGGGGCACGGTAGAGCAGCACGCGCAGCGCGCTGCTTTATGTCGGGCTTCGCCCGACCCTAGAGAGTCTACGGGGCAAAGTAGAGCAGCGCGCGCAGCGCGCTGCTTTATGTCGGGCTTTGCCCGACCCTAGAGAGTCTTCGGGGCAGGGAAGAGCAGCGCGCGCAGCGCGCTGCTTTATGTCGGGCTTCGCCCGACCCTAGAGAGTCCTCGGGGCAAGGTAGAGCAGCGCGCTGCTTTATGTCGGGCTTCGCCCGACCCTAGAGAGTCTTCGGGGCAGGGAAGAGCAGCGCGCGCAGCGCGCTGCTTTATGTCGGGCTTCTCCCGACCCTAGAGAGTCCACGGGGCAAGGTAGAGCAGCACGCGCAGCGCGCTGCTTTATGTCGGGCTTCGCCCGACCCTAGAGGGTCCACGGGGCACAGTAGAGCAGCGCGCGCAGCGCGCTGCTTTATGTCGGGCTTCGCCCGACCCTAGAGAGTCCACGTGGCAAGGTAGAGCAGCGCGCGCAGCGCGCTGCTTTATGTCAGGCTTCGCCCGACCCTAGAGAGTCCTCGAGTCGGAGAGAGTCCAGTACCCCGTAAGCCAGTGTCCTCCTCCCCGACCAACCTCCCTATAAATTACTCAGGGGTATATATACCTGATCAGGAAAATGTTAATAGCGCGATGCAGAACGTTCGAAGTTTAAAAAAGCTTCGCTTGAACTCTTTTGTCGTGACGACATTTTTTTTTTTAATTTTATACAAGGTGATCATAGATCCGACAGGGTGGCAATGAGTATACGGACAGTGAAGTCCCAGTCTGGGTTATACTATAATTGCATTTCGATTCCAGTCCATTCTAAGATCCAAGATGGCGGGAACTTTTATTTGAAATTTTCATCATTATACTCGTTTCTGACTAATGCGCATACGTGGAATACGATTTTCGGGTCCATTCTGAGATCCAAGATGGCGGCAACTTTTTTTTGCAATTTTCATCATTATACTCGTTTCTGACTAATCCGCATACGTGGAATACAATTTTCGGGTCCATTCTGAGATCCAAGATGGCGGGAACTTTTTTTTGCAATTTTCGTCATTATACTCGTTTCTGACTAATGCGCATACGTGGAATACGATTTTCTGGTCCTTTCTGATATTCAAGATGGCGGAACTTTTTTTTTGTAATTTTCATCATTATACTCATTTCTGACTACTTTGCATACGTGGAATACGATTTTCGGGTCCATTCTGAGATCCAAGATGGCGGCAACTTTTTTTTGCAATTTTCATCATTATACTTGTTTCTGACTAATCCGCATACGTGGAATACGATTTTCGGGTCCATTCTGAGATCCAAGATGGCGGGAACTTTTTTTATTGCAATTTTCATAATAATACTAGTTCCTGACTAATTCGCATACAAGGAACACAATTTTCTGGTCCATTCTGAGGTCCAAGATGGCGGGAACTTTTTTTTGCAATTTTCATCATTATACTCGTTTCTGACTAATTCGCATACGTGGAATACGATTTTCGGATCCATTCTGATATCCAAGATGGCGGGAACTTTTTTTGCAATTTTCATCATTATACTCGTTTCTGACTAATGCGCATACGTGGAATACGATTTTCGGGTCCATTCTGAGATCCAAGATGGCGGCAACTTTTTTTTGTAATTTTCATCATTATACTCGTTTCTTACTAATCCGCATACGTGGAATACGATTTTCGGGTCCATTCTGAGATCCAAGATGGCGGGAACTTTTTTTTCTCAATATTCATCATTACACTCGTTTCTGACTAATCCGCATACGTGGAACACGATTTTCGGGTCCATTCTGAGATCCAAGATGGCGGGAACTTTTTTTTGCAATTTTCATCATTATACTCGTTTCTGACTAATGCGCATACGTGGAATACGATTTTCGGGTCCATTCTGAGATCCAAGATGGCGGGAACTTTTTTTGTAATTTTCATCATTATACTCATTTCTGACTACTTTGCATACGTGGAATACGATTTTCGGGTCCATTCTGAGATCCAAAATGGCGGGAACTTTTTTTTGCAATTTTCATCATTATACTCGTTTCTGACTAATGCGCATACGTGGAATACGATTTTCGGGTCCATTCTGAGATCCAAAATGGCGGGAACTTTTTTTTGCAATTTTCATCATTATACTCGTTTCTGATTAATCCGCATACGTGGAATACGATTTTCGGGTCCATTCTGAGATCCAAAATGGCGGGAACTTTTTTTTGCAATTTTCATCATTATACTCGTTCCTGACTAATTCGCATACGTGGAATACGATTTTCGGGTCCATTCTGAGATCCAAGATGGCGGGAACTTTTTTTTTGCAATTTTCATCATTATAGTCGTTTCTGACTAATGCGCATACGTGGAACACGATTTTCGGGTCCATTCTGAGATCCAAGATGGCGGGAACTTTTTTTTGCAATTTTCATCATTATACTCGTTTCTGACTAATGCGCATACGTGGAATACGATTTTCTGGTCCATTCTGACATCCAAGATGGCGGGAACTTTTTTTGCAATTTTCATCATTATACTCGTTTCTGACTAATCCGCATACGTGGATTACGATTTTCGGGTCCATTCTAGGATCCAAGATGGCGGCAACTTTTTTTTGCAATTTTCATCATTATACTCGTTTCTGACTAATTCGCATACGTGGAATACGATTTTCGGGTCCATTCTGAGATCCAAGATGGCGGCAACTTTTTTTATCAATTTTCGTCATTATACTCGTTTCTGACTAATGCGCATACGTGGAATACGATTTTCGGGTCCCTTCTGAGATCCAAGATGGAGGGACCTTTTTTTTTTCAATATTCATCATTATACTCGTTTCTGACTAATGCGCATACGAGGAATACGATTTTCGGGTGCATTCTGAGATTCGAGCTGGCGGGAACTTTTTTCTGTAATTTTCATCATTATACTCGTTCCTGACTTATTCGCATACAAGGAACACGAATTTCGGGTCCATTCTAATATCCAAGACGGCGGAAACTTTTATTTGTAATTTTCATCATTTTACTCGTTCCTGACTAATTCGCATACGTGAAATACGATTTTCGGGTCCATTCTGAGATCCAAGATGACGGCAACTTTTTTTTGCAATTTTCATCATTATACTCGTTTCTGACTAATTCGCATACGTGGAATACGATTTTCGGGTCCATTCTGAGATCCAAGATGGCGGCAACTTTTTTTATCAATTTTCGTCATTATACTCGTTTCTGACTAATGCGCATACGTGGAATACGATTTTCGGGTCCCTTCTGAGATCCAAGATGGCGGGACCTTTTTTTTTCAATATTCATCATTATACTCGTTTCTGACTAATGCGCATACGAGGAATACGATTTTCGGGTGCATTCTGAGATTCGAGATGGCGGGAACTTTTTTCTGTAATTTTCATCATTATACTCGTTCCTGACTTATTCGCATACAAGGAACACGAATTTCGGGTCCATTCTAATATCCAAGACGGCGGAAACTTTTATTT
The DNA here is from genome assembly GCA_025490895.1 of Thaumatotibia leucotreta. Classification (NCBI taxonomy): domain Eukaryota; kingdom Metazoa; phylum Arthropoda; class Insecta; order Lepidoptera; family Tortricidae; genus Thaumatotibia; species Thaumatotibia leucotreta. The sequence continues at coordinate 23,611 of JALPQI010005821.1, read as the reverse complement.
GTAATTTTCATCATTTTACTCGTTCCTGACTAATTCGCTTACGTGAAATACGATTTTCGGGTCCATTCTGAGATCCAAGATGACGGCAACTTTTTTTTGCAATTTTCATCATTATACTCGTTTCTGACTAATCCGCATACGTGTAATACGATTTTCGGGTCCATTCTGAGATTCGAGATGGCGGGAACTTTTTTCTGTAATTTTCATCAATATACTCGTTTCTGACTAATGCGCATACGTGGAATACGATTTTCGGGTCCATTCTGAGATTCAAGATGGCGGGAACTTTTTTTTGCAATTTTCATCATTATACTCGTTTCTGACTAATGCGCATACGTGGAATACGATTTTCGGGTCCATTCTGAGATCCAAGATGGCGGGAACTTTTTTTTTGCAATTTTCATCATTATACTCGTTTCTGACTAATGCGCATACGTGGAATACGATTTTCGGGTCCATTCTGAGATCCAAGATGGCGGAAACTTTTTTTTGCAATTTTCATCATTATACTCGTTCCTAACTAATTCGCATACGTAGAATACGATTTTCGGGTCCCTTCTGAGATCCAAGATGGCGGGACCTTTTTTTTTCAATATTCATCATTATACTCGTTTCTGACTAATGCGCATACGAGGAATACGATTTTCGGGTCCATTCTGAGATCCAAGATGGCGGGAACTTTTTTTGCAATTTTCATCATTATACTCGTTTCTGACTAATGCGCATACGTGGAATACGATTTTCGGGTCCATTCTGAGATCGATAATGGCGGGAACTTTTTTTGCAATTTTCATCATTATACGTTTCTGACTAATTCGCATACGTGGAATATGATTTTCGGGTCGATTCTGAGATCCAAGATGGCGGCAACTTTTTTTTGCAATTTTCATCATTATACTCGTTTCTGACTAATGCGCATACGTGGAATACGATTTTCGGGTCCATTTTGATATCCAAGATGGCGGGATTTTTTTTTTGCAATTTTCATCATTACACTCGTTTCTGACTAATCTGCATACGTGGAATACAATTTTGTGGTCCATTCTGAGATCCAAGATGGCGGGAACTTTTTTAATGCAATTATCATCATTATACTAGTTCCTGACTAATTCGCATACAAGGAATACAACTTTCTGATCCATTCTGATATCCAAGATGGTGGAATCTTTTTTGGTAATTTTCATCATTATACTCGTTCCTGACTAATTCGCATACGTGGAATACGATTTTCGGGTCCATTCTGACATCCAAAATGGCGGCAACTTTTTTTTGCAATTTTCATCATTATACTCGTTTCTGACTAATGCGCATACGTGGAATACGATTTTCGGGTCCATTCTATCCAAGATGGTCGGAACTTTTTTTTGCAATTTTCATCATTATACGTTTCTGACTAATTCGCATACGTGGAATATGATTTTCGGGTCGATTCTGAGATCCAAGATGGCGGCAACTTTTTTTTGCAATTTTCATCATTATACTCGTTTCTGACTAATGCGCTTACGTGGAATACGATTTTCGGGTCCATTCTATCCAAGATGGCCGGAACTTTTTTTTGCAATTTTCATCATTATACTCGTTTCTGACTAATTCGCATACGTGGAATACGATTTTCGGGTCCATTTTGATATCCAAGATGGCGGGATTTTTTTTTTGCAATTTTCATCATTATACTCGTTTCTGACTAATTCGCATACGTGGAATACGATTTTCGGGTCCATTCTGAGATCCAAGATGGCGGGAACTTTTTTAATGCAATTATCATCATTATACTAGTTCCTGACTAATTCGCATACAAGGAATACAACTTTCTGATCCATTCTGATATCCAAGATGGTGGAATCTTTTTTGGTAATTTTCATCATTATACTCGTTCCTGACTTATTCGCATACGTGGAATACGATTTTCGGGTCCATTCTGACATCCAAAATGGCGGGAACTTTTTTTGCAATTTTCATCATTTTACTCTTTTCTGACTAATCCGCATACGTGGAATACGATTTTCGGGTCCATTCTGAGGTCCAAGATGGCGGCAACTTTTTTTTGCAATTATCATCATTTTTACAAACACTGAAATAAAAGGCACCGGTTCCGTAGAAGAATAGATTATAATGTCAGTAAAAAAGAAAAGAATTTTAAATCAAAAACATAGACAATAACACGTAAAAAAGGTAACTCTATAAAAAGTTGTGCAGTCTTGCACATTCTCCCCTTTTTTGTTACTAAGACACGATGCGAGACGCGAACTTTCGCGAGCTTTTTGAGGGGTCTACGTAAAACTCCAGCGGCGGTGTTAACATCTGCCACTGTAACTATTCCGTCTCTACCAGGGTACACTGCAGTGACACGTCTCTTGGGCCACGAGCCTCTTGGCAGGTTGGAGTCGCAGATAATCACAATATCGCCCACGGCGATGGTAGTTGGTGAGCCTCCTCCTGTTCGAGGTGATAGGGAGTGTAGGTTTTCTTTTACCCAGCGCTGCCAAAAGTGATCGGCCAGTCTCACTGCTCTACGCCACTTACTTCTGCTAAGAAGGTCTGATTCACCCAGGGTAGCAGGGATAGGGCGTCCAGAAGGCGACATGAGTAGGAAATGGGCTGGCGTCAGTGCTTCATCGGCGTCAGAGTCGAGCGATACATGCGTCAGTGGCCGTGTATTGACTAGTCCTTCAGCTTCAGCCAACAAGGTGTTTAAAACTTCATCCGAGGGAGCTTGTTCTCTAAGGGTTACTTTTAGAGCTTCTTTTACACTTCGGACTAAACGTTCCCATGCTCCGCCCATAAAAGATGCCGCAGGGGGAATGAACCGCCAATGTATTGACTCGTTGGCGGCAAAGTCTCCTACAGAAGAACCGTATAGTGATCGTAGTTCCCTGTTTGCTCCAACGAAGGCTGTTCCATGGTCGGACCAGATCTCCAACGGTGTTCCTCGCCGAGCGATAAAGCGGCGAATACACATTATAGCCGCATCTGTGGACAAATTGTGTGCCACCTCAAGGTGTACGGCGCGAATGACAAGACATGTAAATAGGGCAACGTACCGTTTTTCCCTTCTCCGTCCAACAGAAACTTGTACGGGTCCAAAATAGTCCAGCCCAACAAAAGTGAATGGTCTTTGATGATGAGCCAATCGAGACTCCGGTAGATTTCCCATCGGTGGTTGAAAAGTTCTCGCACGCCGTAGTTTGCACAATTGACAGTCATGGGCTACTGATCGAACTGCGTTTCTGAGGCCTATAATCCAATATTTTTGATGGAGCTCGTTTAGTACTAGTTCTTTATTCGCGTGACCAGCCTTTTGATGATATCTGGCTATTAGGAGACGTACTGCTGGATGTTTTCCATCTAAAATTAGCGGCCTCTTAACCTCGTCAGCGACGGCTGTTACTGCAATTATACGACTGGCCATTCGGAGTAGATCGTTTTCACCTATAAAGGGCGATAGCTTGAAGAGACGGCTGCTTCGAGGCAATGGCTGTTGATTCTTTATTCGCAGGATTCTATGAATGAGTCAAGTTGGCTTTGCCGTAAAATATGAGCTTCAGCTACGCGCATATCGCAGTCGCAGTTATTTTTGATGGAAAATTAGGGGGATCAGGGGTATCAGGAGAGGATGTGCAAGTTTGTTGGAAGGTACATAGGCTTCCTTCAAGACGAGGAAGATTAAAATTAGGATCTCGCCTTCGCATGTTACGCATTCGCAATGATATTATGAATTGATGTGCTTTTGCTGTTGCTCGCACCATTCTCAGCCATGAGCTGAAGTGATTTGGATTCGCAGAGACTGGTGCTGGCAGATCAGTATCGGTGATAAGGTGAACGCTATGTTTATATTCTTCACGGCCTAATCCGCTGACGTAAATTTTCGGTTCAGCGGGCCAGTCCGAAGTAAGAAGGAAACTAGGCCCTGAGATCCAGCGAGATTCTGGAGACAGTATAAATCGTTTGACGCGCGTGGCATCGTCCGCTACATTTAAGTCACTTGGCAACCAACGCCACTCGCTGATATTTGTGAGCTCTAATATCTCGCCGACTCTGTGAGACACAAAAGGTTTAAGGGTGCGAGCATCACTACGAAGCCAACCCAGAGCAGTCATTGAGTCGCACCAGAAAACGTGTCTCAATGGCTTCAGTCGGTGGGCATCGCATATTGATGTTGCAAGACGCGCAGCTATGAGAGCTCCTTGAAGCTCTAAACGAGGGATAGAAACTGGCTTCAGCGGTGTTACGCGAACTTTGCTACAGATAAGAGAAAGCCTGATTTCACCGTTATTATATAGAAATCGCCAGTAGGCTACGGCGGCAAAGGCGGACTCACTTGCATCCGAAAATAAATGCAATTCGCATTCTTGTACCTCGAGATTGCTCAAGTTATAGCGCCGCGGTATCCGCAGACCTGTGGTTAAGACCAGGTCCTGAAACCATGACTTCCACGCAGCGCTATCACTAGAAGGGAGCTCTTGGTCCCAATCTAAACCCTTGCGCCAAGCGTTTTGAAACATTATACGACCGCGGACGACGATTGGTGCAAGGATTCCGAGTGGATCGTAAATACGCATAACATGCATTAGCACGACCCGCTTAGTGAGCTTATCCGGCGACACGGTATCTATTTTGACACCAGTATTAAAACCAATCAGATCACTAACGGGTTGCCAGATAAGACCCAGGGTACGGACAGGGGTGGTCAGGTGACCTAGATCTACATCAACATCCTTAGCGATAGGCGCCTCGAGCAAGGCTTCTTTCGGTAATACTAGCGAGAGTGCGGAGGGATTATTTGATGTCCACCCACGCATCTCAAAACCAGCATGCGCGTGAACAGTATAAATATCGGCGGCAAGCCTAGCGGCTTTACGAACGTTATTTAAACTAGTTATGCAGTCGTCCATGTAATGATCGGTTATAATTACCCGAGCGGCATCTAGATACGTTTCCTGCCATTCTAAAGCGTTTTTATTTTTTATGTGTATGGCAGTGAAAGGACTGGACGCGGCTCCAAAAATCATTGATGATGATGACATGCGGAATGTTCTAATCGGTTCAACCGAGGTGTCGCGCCAAAGGAATCTTTGCGCATCCCTATCGTTTTCAATAATTTTTATTTGCGGAAACATTTCCCGAATATCAGCATTTAAAGCGACAGCCCCTTCACGAAACCGCATTAGAATACCCAGCAAGGGTTGTAAAAGATAGGGGCCGGTCAGCAACAATGAGTTTAATGACACGCCGTGATATTTTGCTGCTGCGTCGTGTACCGTCCGCAACTTATTAGGCTTATTCGGGTTAATCACACCAAAATGAGGGAGATACCAAGTAGGACGCCCGGGAGCAGCAGTTGACGAACACGGCTCAGCATATCCCTTTGATAACATGTCATGAATATTGCGTCGATGGCGTTCTGCATAGCTAGAGTCTTTTGTCATTTTCCTTTCTAAGCTCATAAATCTAGACAGTGCTAACTTGTAACTGTTAGGAATGTCTAGATTATCAGCCTTCCGTAACAAACCTACCTCAAAGCGGCCTCCCGGCAGGCGGTGGGTCGTGCGCTCGAGTACTTGGGTGGCTCGTTCATCGTCTGCGTTACGGGCCTCGATTTTTGAGATACCTATAGAATCAATCTTAAACTGCTCCCTAATCAGATGTTCTATTGAAAATCGATCACTGTCAACGTCAGGCTCATTTATTACGGTATGGTTGACAATGTCAACTCGTTTAGTTTTGCTACAACAGAAACCAAACAAGACCCAACCTAGAGCTGTCAGAATAGCGACAGGTTGCGTCCTGGTTCCTTTGCGGGTAATTTTAGGGAGTGATAAATGCCAGTTGTCAATTCTTATAATCACCATAGGCTTCACATCGTCGTAGCAAAATTGGCTAGCTATATCAGCCAAATAAGGATATTTACGCACGCAATCATGATGCGCAGACTGCCGTGCAGCGTCTAAACCACTGATCGATCTAGCCTTTTTAATACTGTGAACCGTACCCGAATGACGGCCTTGTATATTAAAATTGACGTATTGAACATTAACGTGCTTGCCCAGACCACCGACACAATCTAAGCGAATATGTTTTTCGGGGCCTTTGGCACCAATCCTAGCTGAGATTTCAGAATCTATGAATGTCCCAGTGGACCCATCGTCCAATAGTGCGAAAGTGTCGACGCTACCAGATGGTCCTGACACGGTTACGGCAACTTTTTTCAACAACGGACGACTAGAAGGTTCTTTAGGCACAGATGAGGTCGCATGCGTGAGTATTTCATGGTCGGAGTCGTCAGACAGCGACGGTGCAGCGGCTGCATCGGGAACACTTTGGGCGACTGACGCGGTGATGCCGGATGTCGATGGCAGCTGCTCGTCGTCGGCGTTGTTGTCGTCGTCCTCCACCTCGACGTGCGCAGTAACAGCACGCTCAGGTTTTGACCCATGTAATAATCCATGATGACGCATGTCACAACCTTCTACACTACATACTTTTTTTATACAAGAGGCTTTATTCTTATGAAAACCTTTTTTCAAACACCTATGACATATTTTATTCTTTTTGACGAATTGCCACCTATCATTAACTGACATATTAATGAATTTGACACAGGCAAATAAATCATGACTTTGTTTACACAATAAACAATTATTGTCAGAAAAATTATGCATTGTTGTCGGTATCGACATATTATCGAATGAATGGTTATTTTCAGCAACAATATTTACTTTATCTCTATTGCCGATTGGCCGAGTATTAAAAGTCGGCGCCTGGTCGTAGGCGCCTCCAAATCTACATTGCAAGTCAACTTCGAAGAGGAAATCCGCAAACATTTCGAGCTTGGATTCGTTATCATTGCGCGAATGGGCGTAATCCAACCACCGTGGTCGCAGCAGCGGAGGCAGCTTGCTCCATAGTGCTTGGAATAGCTCGGGCGAACGTAAATGATCGGGTTTATTTAGCATCCGTATTACTTCTACGCAATTACGAACTCGGCTTGAAAAATTGACAAGATCCTTACCATCGTAGCTTACCTTAGGCAGGGCGCGCACCGCTGACACTTCATGCGTGACGACGAGCTCGGGGCGGCCGAAGCGGGCGTCGAGCGCAGCCACCACCGCGGCGGGGTCGCGGGCCGCCGCCAGCAGGCCCGCCACGGCCTCGCGGCCCGCCCCGCGAAGGGCGCGTGACAATCTAGCCAAATTTTCGGTGAAAGAAAAACTATCTGCTTTATTTTCGTAAACTCTTTTCAAAGCTAACCAATCCAGATACGACTTGCCGTCGAATGTGGGCAAATCCGTCTTTGTCTGGTTCACTTTATTTATTAACTTCTCAAGCGAATTAACTAAGCGTGTCACTCCTCCGTCTTCAGATTGATATTGCCCAGGAGAACTTTTAGCCACCGCGGCCGCCGGGCCATTTGTCTCTTGGGCCGCATTATTATCAGACCTGAAAGGTGGAATAGCAATTAATAAAAATTGTTCATTAGCCTTAGAAATTGTATTATTTACCCATTCCTGAATACTCGCAGGGCTACGAGTGCCGTGGCTGCTACGTCGGCTAGCACCGGCTTCAATTGCGGCAAGATTAGCTTGCAATTCAAGCTCTGCAACCTGGCGTTCGCGTTCAGCCGCGCGTTCGGCGGCATGGCGCTCGCGCTCCGTAAGCTGTCGCTCGCGTTCCGATTCCAACTCCGCAAGACGACGCGCGTGTTGCGCTTTCGCCTCCAGTTGGTGCACTACGATGGTAGCAGAGGAGCGTGACGTGGCGGCGCTGGCCGCCCGGGAAGGTGTCGGAGTCGCTTCGTGAGGAGCGAAGCCTGCGCCTTGCTGCGCGACTGGTTCAGTCTCCTTCACGGCTGGCACACCGTCTCCCTTTTCACGTCCGCTCATTTTAGCGCTCTTAGAGCGAGTTAACATTTATTATAAAATACTTACTTCACGGTAGAAAGACCAAATTTTACAAACACTGAAATAAAAGGCACCGGTTCCGTAGAAGAATAGATTATAATGTCAGTAAAAAATAAAAGAATTACAAATCAAAAACATAGACAATAACACGTAAAAAAGGTAACTCTATAAAAAGTTGTGCAGTCTTGCACAATCATTATAGTCGTTTCTGACTAATTCGCATACGTGGAATACGATTTTCGGGTCCATTCTGAGATCCAAGATGGCCGCAACTTTTTTCTGTAATTTTTATCATCATACTCGTTTCTGACTAATTCGCATACGTGGAATATGATTTTCGGGTCCATTCTTATATCCAAGATGGCGGAAACTTTTTTTGTAATTTTCATCATTATACTCGTTCCTGGCTAAGTCGTATACGTGGAATACGATTTTCGGGTCCATTCTGATATCCAAGATGGCGGGAACTTTTTTTTGCAATTTAAATCATCAATCACCAATGCGCGCTAGAGCAGCAAGGTACTGGACTCTCTCCGACTCGAGGAGTCTCTAGGGTCGGGCGAAGCCCGACATAAAGCCGCGCGCTTCTCTACCTCGCCCCGAGGGCTCTCTAAGGCGCGCGCTGCTCTACCTTGGTCGCCGGCCGCTTGCCACCAACGCTACCAACGCGCGCTAGAGCAGCAAGGTACTGGACTCTTTCCGACTCGAGGAATCTCTACAATGTATTAAGGTGGACGAATTTCGTTCTTCTTGGTGCAGCACGTTGGCTGGCGTACCGCAAAGCGGCGTGTTGTCACCTTTACTATTCTCTTTGTTTATTAGTTCAATAACTAAAAGTCTATCTTCACTTTATCACCTTTATGCCGATGACCTTCAAATTTACTGCCAGATTGGGACTGGTGATATTCTATCTGTCATCGATACTGTGAATGGCGACTTGTTAAGCATGTTAAACTAGACTCTTGATTTTGGCCTTTAAGTTAATCCCAATAAAACACAATGTATTATAATAAGTAGCTCTAAAAAAATACTAGCCAAAGTTGCTTTTAAAAATCTTGCCCCTATTTACTTTGATGGTGTATTAATTCCTTTAGTTAAAAACTTAAAGTTAACTTGAGTGCTTCAGGTTAGGGAAGTGAGCAAAAAGACGTTTGCAGCTGTGGGTTCGCTTAGAAGGTTGCGTAATTTCCTACCCATTTCGACCAAGATTGCGCTTGCCCAAACTCTCCTCCTCCCTATATTGGATAATATGCTGACGTGTCATATCTTGATCTGACTGAGGAACAACTTGATAAGCTAGAGCGAATTCAAAATGTCAGTATCCGGTTTATTTTTGGTTTGCGTAAGTATGACCACGTTTCTCATTTCCGTTTGCAGCTTAAGAGGTTCTCTATACGTTTTCGTCGTAACTTTCACCTTTTATGCCTTTTATATCGTGTCCTTTTCTTCCCTGAAACCCCTCGCTATCTTAAAGAACGTTTCAATTATCTTTGTTCGGTCAGGTCGTCACAAAATCTACTCCTTTCCGTCCCATCCTCGTCTTCAAAATTTTATAACCGTTCTTTTACTTTCCTGGCTGTTCGTCATTGGAACTCTCTGCCGCCGAATTCGAGCATAATTTCGATGCTCCTATTTATGATGTGATGAGGCATAATCTGGATGTACATAAAAAGTATCGGCATATTTTGTTTTAGCATAACAGAGAAGGAATAATTACAACCTCCCAATATAATCGAGGTAGTAGTAATATTGTGTACGTTACTTACTGTGTTACTGAGCCGAGTACTTTTTAGGTTGCTAAAAAAAAATAACCTCGAAGACTTAAGGCGAGCTCCCGCCTTAGTCTTCTAACCTAACCTATCCGAGTCGGATTTGCCCCGGAAAGTTTTGTTCGCTCGCTTTTCTCGCTCACTGCAGAAATTTTCACCCTCACAACAAATATGCCCAAAAAAAATATGCAAATCTAATTTCTGTCTTATAACACTCGGCGTAAATAATGATATGCCAAGATAGTTGCGGACAAGATAATGTTAGAAATATTGTTATTTAAGCCAAGTGATCTTTCTGCCTCATTAAGATTATGCCAAAATAGATTATGCCAAGTCTGTTATGACCTAAGTAAGCGTTTCGGACAAAAAAAATATGCCAGATAGAGGGAACCCGTTTAGTACAGTACTCTGCCACAACCTGATTTGTGCAGGTAGCTAGTGTTTACAGTAATAGTACGATTCATATTTAATTAAACAAAAATAATTCATACATAAAACCAGTACAGATAAAAATAAACATAACATTAGAGTATATAGCATAAAATATTATGTATAGGTAATGAAAAATTATATAAACATAAAAGTTAGTACTAAAAATACAGGGTGTTTTTTTTTCGACCGTTCAAATTCTACGTAGTGAATGTGTAGGTCATACTGACCAACTTTTACTATGGGGACAAAGTCGAAATCGCGAAAAAAAAATCAGCTGTTTCATACATTTCGGCCGGCGTAATGCCGCCAATTTGTATGAAACAGCTGATTTTTTTTTCGCGATTTCGACGTTGTCCCCATAGTAAAAGTTGGTGAGTATGACCTACACATTCACTACGTAGAATTTGAACGGTCGAAAAAAAAACACCCTGTATATATGAAAAACGACATTATGAACATAAATAATTCTAAGTGATGATAATTATGAACAAAGATTACTTCTCAATACCGATCATTATGATGTTAAATTGTATAAGAAACATTTTCGGAGTTCCAATAATCTAAGTTGCAATTTTATAAATACTTTTGGCGCACCCACCCCCATGACTATAATAGGCAGTCTTAATTTTGTTCGTTCACTGGCATATCTATGGCTGGATTGGCTTGTTTAGTTTTCCGTATTTTATTTTTATTTTTATAATTATGTAGGTATATATTTATTTGTATGTATAAATATATAATATGGAGAATGAAGCCTCTAATGAGAACATAGTTATTTATTACCCGAATATAGTTTTGTATTTAACCTGCTTAAGGATTCGTGGTATAAAACTGTAAAGTACTTGTAATCAGGTATTCGATTTCATTTTGCAACCGGAGGCTAACGAGGACGAATTTACGATCCATCCGAACGTCATTGTTGGTAATATTTGTTTTTGAGTGTTTTCAAACAAGGCAATCAATATTTTTATAACAAATTTAATAAATTATACCTCGATATTTTTCTAGCAGGAACGACAGATTGACAAAATGAAACATCGACATAACTGATATCGATGAGTATCTACACCCTCCTATCATAAAGATGCTAACTTCGTAAACAGGTACCTACCCAAGAAACACAGGACCCATGTAGGGTTTATTTTGAAATAGTTCATACTGCATTTTATTAATTAGAGGTTTTTTTATTAGTGTTTGTTCTTTTGATGGGTATTGATTAGAAGAAATCTGATAAGAAAATTAAGTAGCGTTTTGAAAATGATTTGCATTCTTATAATTTATCTCTAAGTTACGGCGCAACATTTATTAATTAACTTTATTGATCGACTACTAAAACACTTACCTATCGATAACAATTATGTCAATGTTTAATTTGGTCAATCTCTTGTTCCTGCTAGAAAAATATCTATTGACATTATCAGTATATGTCATACATGGGTTACATGGGCTGTATGTTACAACGTAATAGTACATTGTGTATTAAGGGCGGTAAATAAGAAATTGTGAACGAGTGTGAAAGTAAAGCCCAAGCCGAAGGCGCACAGTGGATCGAAATGAATAAAAAACGGACATTCGCATTTTTTTCTAAAAATCCTATTTTAATAAATGCTCTTCTGTTGGGAATAATACAAGGAATAAAAAATGTTATATACCATTTTTCAAAATGAGGCTTATTTTAAGCAGAAAAGAATAAAATGTGTTTTTTTGTACGAAACTGAAAAATAGGTATCTTATTGTAAGAAAACCTTAACCGATCCCGCTTTCAAACCTTTAGAATATCATTGCCCTACTTTAGAACAGTAGAAAATAGTTAGTTAGTTTCTCAGTAGGTGCCCGTTTTCGTTTTATAGTTCAATCAAAAGTCAGTAAATACAACATTTTCTTAGTTAACTATTTTTTTAATTTCATTAAAAATACGGTATATTCATGACAATTTAGTATAAAAATAAAATATTTGTGACATTTTCATACAGATAAATACAAGTTTTCTCAAGAAAATGGTTAAATATTAAGACATTGAAATCAATCATTTATTGCGATGTTTTTACTAACTATGGTAGTAAAAAGATATACTTACTATATTGTTGATTTCAAGATTTTCAAGTATATGTTTACTATCAATAAAATCACCGCAATAAATGTTTCTATTTCAATGCACTATTCTTATAAAAAATTGTATTTATTCTTACTAAAATGTCACAAACATTTTATTTTAGTACTAAATTGTCATGAACATACCATTTTTTAACGAAAATAAAAATATAGTTAACTAAGAAAAATGTTGTATTTACCGACTTTTGATTGGACTATAAAACAAAAACGGGCACCTACTGACATAAGGTTTCAACTATTTTCTACTGTTCTAGAGTAGGGCAATGATATTCTAAAGGTTTGAAAGCGGGATCGGTTACGGTTTTCTTACAATAAGATACCTATTTTTCAGTTTCATACAAAAATAACCCATTTTATTTTTTTCTGCTTAAAATAAGCCTCATTTAGAAAAATATTATATAGCATTTTTTATTCCTCATATCATTTTCAACCGAAAAGCATTTTTTTAAATAGGATTTCTAGGAAAATATGCGAATGTCCATTTTTTACTCATTTCGATCTACTGTGAGGCGCGGGCTTTACTTCACACGAGTTCATAATTCTTGTACCGCCCGTGGCACACACAATGTTTTTCATCATACCTGTGAGGCAAAAAAAGAAAAAAAACTATAGTATATATTTTCACAAAACTACTCTAAAATGGTCTAAATCATTACTCAAAATCAGGGATAACTTAAATTCATCATGTTTACAAAAAGGAATCTCGGCGCGGCGCGCGCCGCGCCGCGCTAGTGCGACGTAATGTGGTATGAAAGCCATTATTGCCCATGGGCATAATACAGCTCAGTACGTTCAAGTATGCCTGCGTATAATAAAACTTTTTAAGAGTAGGTGTGATGAACTATTTTCAAAACTGCATAATTTTGATTCGAATTTCAACCTCATTTTCTATTTTTAGGGGTGGAATTTTTAGTTATTGGCATAAATCAATTTGCTATTTAGATATAAAACAAATGCATGCACAACTTTAACTTTCGAACTTTAGTACTTAAGCCCTGTACTGATTTCAATTTGTTCGTTTTTATTTCAGAGAGTGTTTCTCCCAAAGGTAATCTCTCAATCTAAAAACAATTTTTACCTTCCTTTTTAGTAAATGATCAAAATCTTGTTAATTTGTGTGTGAGCGCTATGAAGCAGATAAGTTTTTGAAATAATTAGGTACTTAATAATATATTGATTTTAACTATGTCGCATAATAAAATTATCTTTTAAAAAATAAACAGTGTGTACATATACATATACAGGGTGTTTGTTATGTCGTTAGCCAAATTTGGATATGTCATTCGCGATCACCGGAACACAACATTTTTGAAAAAAAAAGTGACACTTTTTTTTTAGTTTTTTTTCCCGTTTTTTATCCGGCAAAAACATAATTTGTGGTCACTAGGCAAGTTTGTTTCAATCCGTGCGATTCGATGGCAGACAAAAGGGTAGCAGGTTTGAGTAGTCAAGTCTTAGCCAATCAGGAGTTCATCACAAGCACCGATCAGCCGACGTCACTCACCCCACCATCGGCACTAAACAATGAATAAAATGTCCTAACTACATGCACACACGATTGTTATTTGATTTAAACTGCCCAAGCGCATACCTACCTGTACCTGCTCGTCGTCATCAATAATTCAATTTGCTTAGAGAGTGCATTAGAATCGATATCTGAGGTAAACCAGTACGCGTTTGTATGACGGAACATTTAAGTTACTCCGTTCTTGAGGTCAAATTATGCTGGCTCGGCTGATCGCAAGATGCCATGTGCCATTTGTACAGCACTCTGTAAACAAAGAAGGAGTGCGCTTGCGTGAACGCGCTCGAGTCAAACTACCCTCAGATCGGCGCGGAACTCAAAATACCCTCATTATTAGTACTGTATGCGATAGACTGATAATGCTATCTCGTGGGATTTACCTGCAAGTTAAGCTCCACCTCCATTCCCCACCACGCGTAGGAAACTTGTTACGTACGTTATAACGCATTGAATTAGTTACCTTATGCGGGTTAATTAAAGTTGTAAACTCAAACACCCTTTCCAATTTGATTTGGCAGTTATGAGATGGTGGGGCAGTACGCAAGTCTAAAAGTAAGCAAGTGATCATAGTGACCAAACATTCGGTAGATAATGGGATTAAAAAAAAAATCTATAACAAAAAGGATAATGAAAAATGAATTATTTTTGTTTTACCAAATATTTTTTTACGCCTTTACCCAACACATATTGCAATATGGCTAATGATATAAAAAACACCCTGTATATACACAGTAATTGGGGCGATAAATTTACACCCGCAGATTCAATTAAATAAGTCTTAAGTAAGGCTTAATAAATACACTTACATTTTTTTGTAATATTAACATTTAACGCGTGAAAATACGCCCGTGGCAAAGAGGAAGTTTATATTATTCGAATTGTAGTTGTACCACAGAATATATAAAGTACAGAAGGTTCACTGCTTTGATGTTCACAAATGCCGGCTTTTTATGTACCTACACAATTATTATTACCAAACAAAACGGCGCGCGAGGCGACGCGAGCAGCTGAAATGGGCCGTATTGCGTAGCGGAAAGGTCGCTTATAAGCCGCACGCCGTCGAAAACAGGGTTGTCAATTATTGAAAACTAATAAAATAACGAACGGCGCTATGAGGCGTCTGACAAATACATTACCAAGGGGGTGTCACTCCGCGATTCCGTCGCGCGGCTACAAGTACATGCAGAGCGCCCCGTCGCCGTGGTCTATTCAATGGTTGGCGCGCGCTGTCTCGGAACGCACGTTTAAATTTACAACGCTGGCTCGTCACGTATCGCGAAATATATCGCTTGCAAATATTAGGATTATTTTATACATGTGCATCTTTAATGAAAATGTCGAAAATATACTACCTAGCAGCATGTTGCAATAATAATAATGTTAATTATCATGACGCGTTTTTCGCACAGCCGTACATTCGTAGTAAATTAAATTCTCAGAAACTCAAGTCAAGTCAAGACAAAACGGTTTATTTTCGGATATATTTGTCAGTAAAAAAGCGGCACATTTAAATAATGTAAAAAACTTCGTTCTCTCAATACTATTATTGAATTTCGCGCCTTTTGTCCTAATATATTATTTGGTTGTCCGACTTTATTCCCATAATATCAAATAAGTACACTGGCACATATAAGAGAAAATGCCGTGTTACGTCTGCCTTACGATTGTGATTAAACCATTACTTATTTATGCTGCTTTTGTAATGAATGCGTAGGTACCTAACGTAATTCTTTATTTTTAAATGCATTAAGCAGATACGTATATTAATTTCTGCACACCTCACATACTGTCTACAGATATTTTTAGAATGTTCGTGGTATTATCAGGATTATTCGGATGGATATTCACCTAAAGTTAGCGAAGTCGTGTTGCTATCTCACTCACACCTCAAACAATGCCGCCCGGGCACGCGCGGCCGAAGCACATAGAAGGTGCCGACCGAGTTGAGACAAATATTTTTGAATCACGTGTATGAAATGCGTAGGTAAATTCTATAATCACGCATGAACTAAATTGTTGAATTAGCTATCAAGACGAATGCTATTAACGCCGTAGATATCATTGCAGTAATGTATTTGTCAGACGCCTCATAGCGCCGTTCGTTATTTTATTAGTTTTCAATAATTGACAACCCTGTTTTCGACGGCGTGCGGCTTATAAGCGACCTTTCCGCTACGCAATACGGCCCATTTCAGCTGCTCGCGTCGCCTCGCGCGCCGTTTTGTTTGGTAATAATAATTGTGTAGGTACATAAAAAGCCGGCATTTGTGAACATCAAAGCAGTGAACCTTCTGTACTTTATATATTCTGTGACATTACTGCAATGATATCTACGGCGTTAATAGCATTCGTCTTGATAGCTAATTCAACAATTTAGTTCATGCGTGATTATAGAATTTACCTACGCATTTCATACACGTGATTCAAAAATATTTGTCTCAACTCGGTCGGCACCTTCTATGTGCTTCGGCCGCGCGTGCCCGGGCGGCATTGTTTGAGGTGTGAGTGAGATAGCAACACGACTTCGCTAACTTTAGGTGAATATCCATCCGAATAATCCTGATAATAACACGAACATTCTAAAAATATCTGTAGACAGTATGTGAGGTGTGCAGAAATTAATATACGTATCTGCTTAATGCATTTAAAAATAAAGAATTACGTTAGGTACCTACGCATTCATTACAAAAGCA
This sequence comes from Thaumatotibia leucotreta, assembly GCA_025490895.1. Classification (NCBI taxonomy): domain Eukaryota; kingdom Metazoa; phylum Arthropoda; class Insecta; order Lepidoptera; family Tortricidae; genus Thaumatotibia; species Thaumatotibia leucotreta. Next base: position 7,182 of record JALPQI010005821.1, on the reverse strand, counting down.
GCATAAATAAGTAATGGTTTAATCACAATCGTAAGGCAGACGTAACACGGCATTTTCTCTTATATGTGCCAGTGTACTTATTTGATATTATGGGAATAAAGTCGGACAACCAAATAATATATTAGGACAAAAGGCGCGAAATTCAATAATAGTATTGAGAGAACGAAGTTTTTTACATTATTTAAATGTGCCGCTTTTTTACTGACAAATATATCCGAAAATAAACCGTTTTGTCTTGACTTGACTTGAGTTTCTGAGAATTTAATTTACTACGAATGTACGGCTGTGCGAAAAACGCGTCATGATAATTAACATTATTATTATTGCAACATGCTGCTATGTAGTATATTTTCGACATTTTCATTAAAGATGCACATGTATAAAATAATCCTAATATTTGCAAGCGATATATTTCGCGATACGTGACGAGCCAGCGTTGTAAATTTAAACGTGCGTTCCGAGACAGCGCGCGCCAACCATTGAATAGACCACGGAGACGGGGCGCTCTGCATGTACTTGTAGCCGCGCGACGGAATCGCGGAGTGACACCCCCTTGGTTGTACTGCATTTAAAAATGTATAATTACATACATTTCATAATTGAGGACTAGTAATCCTCGAGATTATCATGATGAGTTTTAAATTGCTAATCAAATTCAGCAGAAACTAATCGGAATTATCGTCGATTGTAATATGAATTAATGTAACCACCAAAATGACGAAATTGAGTTAAGTATACCGTTCGACTGCAAATTTCCTGCTCTATCGAACGGTGTATATAAAATATTGATATCTAGAAAAAAATGTCGAATACGTTAACAAAAACTTTGCCATTTTATTAGGTTTCTACGTTTTTTATTAACGTATGTAAAGGTTTCCAAAAATCATAGACAATATTTTAACGTAAGTACGAATTTGTAAGTACAAAACATGTCTTTCCTAATGTACTCACCATATTTCTATAAACGTCACTGCTGTAAGCGCCGTCTGCATTGTATGGCTTATAAGCAATTCGGTTTCAATTTGTGAGTTACACTTAATTCCGAAATCCACTTTTGATGATTTTCATTGATTTGTTAACGTATCTCCAAATTTTTTTGAAAATATGTAACGTATGCACCAGCCATTTCCTGAACTATAAGTGTGGTCGCGTTTAATAACTGTCTATCAAATAGACCTCTCAAAAATAAAACAAACAAGATAAACATCATTTCAATGGGATAATTAACTAAAAAGATACAACATACTTTATAAATGTCCATTTCGTTTTTTGACCCTCCTGAAAAGTCGTCATTTGGTGTTTACATTAATTCATATTATAACTGACGTTATAAACTGAACCCATATCAAACGTGTTAATTTTCAGGGATGGCTACACTATTATTATTCGGTAAGTTCATACACATTATACAGGATGCAATTCTAATACGGGCGAAGCTTTTAACGGGGGTTAGTTTAGGACATAATAAGTACGTTTAGGTAACTTTTACTTAAAATTAGAGCAACAAAATTTTCTATAGGTACTAAATAATTCGGCACGCAACGTAGAGCAACACACTCAAGTTAAACGCTCGTTGACAGCTAATTTCAAACAGATGGCATAACTACTATATCAATATCAACAAATGATTGCACCTATACGTACATTGCTGCTTTACAAAACTTAAAAAAAAAGTCTGTGGTTGACTATGGGATCATAATTAAGTGTAACTTAAAAAAAACTCGTAATCCATGTTTACGCTGATGAATCCTATGCCTGGTTTAAATTGTCGACCGTATTAGATTTACACACGGTATAATATCCCAAGTTCTTGAAAAACACATGGGCATGTTATTTTTTCTATTTATTTGGATATTTAGTAGATTAATCATTTTCCCCAAGCAAATAAAAGAAAGAGACAGCTAATTTTTATCCGACAGATATATTTTATTCGGGTATGGTTAAACAGTCCCCTCATTTATTAAGTTGTTCTATTTTAATGTTTTTTTATTATTCCAGAGTTTACTAGACGCAGCCCAAAAACAGGCCGAAAAACAACTAAAAAAAAATATTAAAAAGTAGTGTCAGGTCAGCCGCGGCGCGGCGGTATGAATAGCAATACATGCAGATGTTTTGGAACAATAAAATAAATAACAAAACAATTTGTTAAGGGTCAACCACTTAACTAATGCCTATTTCTAATAGGCTGAGTGTATCTAGTTGATAGAAATTTACCTTATAAAATAAATACGGAATGTACTCGTAATGAAAGAAGTTTTATTTTTAAGTTGCCGCCCTACCACGATCTAGGAAGTTTGCAATTTTTGGGATTTGTCTCTGTTACTCTAATGACTCCTTCGTTGGTGTGACAGAGACAAATCCCCGTAATTTAAACTTCGGAGTTCGCGGTAGGCACATTTTTGCAGCGAAGGCGTTAAAAAACCTTGTTACTTTTGAATCGACTCCAATACATAATTATATTAAGTCGCTATCCTGGCAAAATGAAACTTCCGTTAAAATTGACGTTCGGCCCATTGATGATTTGAGACATGATGGCATGAATCTATATTTACGCTTTGTCATTAAAGAGCCTGCGGAGTATGAAATGACCTAACTACCGAAGCAGATAGAGTTCAAATATCAAATAATTGACACTCAAATTGATCCTATTTGAATTTGTTAGTTACGCGGTATTGCACTATCACCGACGAATATTATACATTACTGTGTTAGCATGAGCGCACCGGTCTGGGTTACCAACTTCTTTGTGTGGGCTTGAGCATTACTCTGTGGGATCATGCTACTTCTCTGTGTGGGTTTTAGCATCAAAGGTGGGATCACGTAACTACTGCGTGAGCATGAGCATTATTGGTGAGATCACGAAAGTTCTCTATATGGGCATTAGCATGACTCTGTAGGATCATGTGATTTCAGTTATCAACTGCTTTGTGAGATCGTTTTACACGTAAGCCCGAGCCTTCACCGCTAAACTACTCCCACCAGCCTGGGGAAGTGAGGAGTATGAAAAATTAAGATGAAGAAGAGGATTAAAGGCGACGTAGTTATTGCTGTAGGTTCATACTGTATGAATTAAGCAGCTACAATCGAAATAGTATATTTTATTTTTAACCAACTTTAACAGAAAATGATCAGGTTCTCAATTAGACTGATTTTTTTGTGTGTGTTTTGTGTATACACGGTGTTACGTCAGCATTCCGAAAGATTTTAATGCTGGATTCCTGACCATATTTAGAGTCTTTAATGTTATATAAAATTTCCTGGATTCGGCTTGGTATCAGAGATAATCAACCTTTTTTCGAAATAAGTTTTTCGACGTAACTCGTAATTTAACTTCTTTTGGATTACAATGCTACCACAATGTGTTCTAATATTACCACACCTTTTGCCTGACAATCAAAAAATACGAATGGACTTGACGAAATAACCTCTACCTAGAAAAAACAATTGAAATAAATAATTTAAACAAATTGTTGTTATGATAAAAAGTACTGGAAATGTTAAAAAGTATTCAAATCGGCCTAAAAAAAAGGAAAAAAATTGCATTATTTAGTACAGAATTCGTACTATTTGGTACAATCGACAACACAGCTGTGGATACAGACAAAGTGCCAGAAATATTATGTATACACACCTTTATGTCCAGGCAATAAAGTTCTGTTTACATATTTTTGGCACTTTGCCTGTGTTCACAGGTGTGTTGTCGATTGTACCTGTTGAAAAAAAAAATTAGTACCTCTTCCATTTAAAAATTCTACTTCAAACAGTCTGGTCCTTTTCCGAGGAGCGTTTCAACTGATCGGATTCGTCAAGGTCGTCCCGCGATTATTACCCGACGGAAGGATGAGTAGCAATATTGATTTTGCTAGACTTGGTATAAGTGCTGAATTACGTTTACATGAAAACATAATATTGCTCTTAGGGTCATCACTTGTAATATACTTGCGCAGACAATTATGACGAAAAATAAACGTCGTAAAAACGCTGAATATTCACTCAGGCCCTTATGTATGATAAATGCCATATTCATCCTCAGTTAACGTATTTAGTACTTACAAAATAACTTTTCATCTTTCCTGATCAGAAAGTTTAATTTGTGTACGTAGTTAGGCATGGTGATCGTCCCTCGGGTCGAAAGAATTTCCTATCTATCCTGACCTGATCGGAAACTTAAATTTCCGTATGTAGTAAGGTGGGTCAAAAGTATTTTTTATAGAAACTTAATCGATTCTTTTACTTTCCTCAAAGTCCAAATGAATGAAAAAGTAGTGTGTAACTCGGGTGAAAGTGACCCATCGACCCTCGAATTATTGGCTATCTTACTATGTTTGAGCGCTAGAAATATCTCGGATGTAATGAATCACTTTTGACCCTTGGCTACACAATTTACTATTGGTTTAAAACTTTTAAGCTGAGTTTACACTCATAGGTTACTGCTGCAGGTTTTGAGGCGGAAATATAATTAAAAGTGAGTACCATTTATCTGCATCTCTTTTATTTACTGCTTCATTTCAAAACTTGCAGGTGTACACTTAGCTTACAATTCTCGATTTTATTGATCGTTCGTCTGACACCCACTTTATATTGTTTGACAATTCATTATGGCATTCATTACACATAATTTGGCATATTCTTTCACATGTCAATTCTAAATAAAGAAAATTTTAATTCTCTGATAATAATTTACTGGAAATTGTTATTTTTTACAAAACTTGCACAAAGAAGTTAATTTTATTGTTAAGAATAGAAATCTAACACAACATCAGTATTTTTATGGGACGGTAAGTTTACTTGAGGAAAAAATGCGGGAGTTTTAGTAAAAATGTCCCACTTTGTGGCTTTTACGGTAAGCGGAATCATGTTCATATTCATATTAGCCGAAATACGTCCACTGCTGAACATAGGCCTCCCCAAAAAAGATTGCCACAATGACCGGTCTTGCGCCACCCGCACCCAGCGGACTCCTGCGACCTTCACCAGGTCATCAGTCCACCTTGTGCTGCGCCTTCCGGTACGTAGCTGCCACTCGAGAACCTTTCCACCCCAACGGCCATCGATTCTGTAATTGAATACGCATTTAAATGTCTTTTGCGCATTTATGGCAAGCGACAAAGTGGGACGTTTTTGCTCAACCGATCACATTTCAGTTTGTTAGTTATACAATTTGAAATGTTTAGTTTGTACTTTATGCCAGGGACTGGAACCGTTATTTTACAAAAACCTGGAAATAGCCCAATATTTTAAAATGTTTCATACTATTTATGTACTACTCAATATTTTATGAAATTTACAATGTCATATTTTAAATTACTCCATTCATTTAGAATTTATATACTGAAGAACGAAAATTAACGAAAAAAGAACCGTTTTTGTGTATGGAGAAAAAAACGGTTCCTGCTTTATGCTTACCTACTGCTGCTGCCTGGCCATAATGTGCTGGTGGCGTCAGCTCTCTGTATCGACTGCATAAATTACTTTATATCTGGAAAAGATATGAAATAGCGTTGCAAATGTCGAAAAAAAGAAATATTTTTTTTCGGGAATGTATGAAAATTTAGTTTTTTATGTTTTTTTTCGGGTTTTTACAGAAATAATCAATGTCACCGTCATTCCTTTTCATCTTAATGTCCATTCATCCTTAGTTGTCTTATATAGTAAACAATTTTCTATCCTAAGAGTACACTTTTCTGTTGTAAACTGCCATTATTTGCCTATACCAAAATACCTGAGTCCGTATTTGTGCAGTCTGTCCGTAGTGATTAGTAAATTGCTTTATTTTGAATCAAGGAAACAGCAGTTTACAACAGAAAACGTGTACTTTTAGGTTAGAAAGTTGTTTACTAGATAAGACAAAGGATGAATGGACCGTACTTCAATTGACTTTTTCTACATGACACCGCGCGTTCTCCTGGTATAAAGGGAAAATTAGGCCTAAAATTAAGTGGAAGTGGAATTTTTCATTGGTTTTTTCCGAAAAAAACAAGCTGTTTGAAAAAAAAGGGATTTTATCCGAAAACATTCAACGCTAATGTGGAATTACTAGGGGAAAAAAGTTTAGTTTTAAGCCAAAAATTATTGATATGTACCTATGTCGATAAAACAGTATACATTTAAATAAGCACTAGTGAAAGGTACATTCCTTGCTCCCGTCGTTCGGGCTTTGTCCATGTAATATTATACAAATAAGTTACAAATAATTAATTTTCGAATATTCAAATATTTGAAATGCAAACCCTACAACACGATTAACATTTTTGCTTCTGTTTCAGTAACCATGGTTTTTTTGAAGTCTTGCTGTGGATTCAGTTTGAGCACCGGTAGCGTTATTATTGCAACGATAATCTTTTCAGAAGCAATTGCTCTAATTGAATTTTTCATTCGAATCAAGATTCGTAAGATTTTCTTCTTATTAATAGTTAATATTAGCGTACGGACAGTTGGTGGCTAAGTTCACATACACAGTGGAGTCAATATTAAGTACTTATTTTTATGACCGAATGAATGAATTAGGTTATGTTAAATAAATAAATATCTTGGGATATCTTACATCAATCGACCTAGTCCCACGGTAAGCTCAATTAAGGCTTGTGTTGTGGGTACCAGGCGACGATATATGGGTCAATCACTTTTTTTATGTCACTCGTTGCCATGGTTACGTTCTCCTGGGTCACCCTTAAATTCACAGTTTAATGGCATTAAAATTGACAAAACTTTGAATTTTTTGACAGTTACGGGGCCCTTCCAAGGTGGATCATCCACTAATCATGATAGTAGACAATGTAGGACACTTTCCCCTAGCAAACTATCACACTGTTGTCCCCTGGGTGATGTGACAGAATAACAACATAAAAAAAGTGATTGACCCATATATAATAGATAGATACTTAAATACATAGACAGCCATGACCAAGGAACACATGTTTGTGATAAATAAATACACAAATAATGCCCTCGCCGGGATTCGAACCCGGAACCTCCAGCTTTGTAGGCAGGGTCACTACCAACTAGGCTATGTAGGTTGACAAACTACTGACTATGCTACTAATGATCATCAAAATAATGTGATAAATTAAATTACAAAATATAACTAAAGTAAAACTAGATAAAATCTAAAATAAAACTAAATAAAATCTAAAATAAATCTAAAACAGGCCCCTGCGGCATGATACTCAAGACGCTGGCAGT